>OMMV01225877.1:0-15738 GCA_900302635.1 Chatrabus melanurus | reverse complement strand
CACCTCTGTGACCCAATTATTTAAACCCAGATGCTGACTTTTACAGCGGCAGGAGTCTCGGTGCCTTTTTTTGAACATGTCTTCTGGGACCAGAGATGATGATGTTTGCTGAGTTGATGGTGTAGAACTGACAGCTCGGGTCTGGGAGCATGGGTTTAACCACCAGCTGCACTTGTTGTCGCCACTATTCCGCACTACTGTTGCATGACAGTAGCACGGCAGCCGCAAGTGACAAATTAGTCTTATTTTTTAAAGTGCCTGAAAAGCAAATTCAGAGATTTGCTTCAAAACACGATACATGTTAGAAATGCTTTGCTGATCATATGTTAAAATGTGTTCAACCATGTGTATTTTTTTTCTTCTGTGTTTCACCACAGATTTTTGGTGAGCGGTGGCTTAAACCGAACTCTATAGCGCACATGGTTTCACTTGCAGCATACGCCTATATAAAGCTGTAGCCTATTTGAATCTCTGCTCCAGAGCAGTAGGTGGCGGTAATGCACCTTTTATGCTGGTTGCCAACCGCCGTTAAACAAGGAGAAGAAGAAGAAAAATAATCTGTGGTCATCTCGCTCAAACTTTGAGTCTTGTTAGACAACGGTTGTACTAAATCTCGTGTTTGTTTTTATTTCTTGTGTTTCCTTTCAATTGGTGTATTGTTGTCTACTATGGAGCATTGATTCCATCTCGCTGGCTGTTTGTATGTTCCGTGTTGTTCAATAAAGCTTTTTTTTTTTTTTAAAACACCTTGCCCCCACATGCTCCCCATCCCCATGTGATTGAGGCGTGGTTTTGTGGTTTGGGGGCTGACATGCCCCCAAAGACAGAGAGCAGAGACAGAGAGGGAACACTGCTCATTTTTACATGATTTTGAAACCTAATTTTATATAGCGATTTTTTTAATCATTAAAATTCGGTTTGGTGGTTAATAACATGTTTTTCTGTGGTTTGACAATTTCAAAACACAGATTGGATTTCACTTTACAGGCACTTTAATCACTTTTTTACCGCATAAATGTCACACTTATAGCGTGCAGCAATTCTGTGGTCTATTTACATTTTTTCTGTCAATTTGGGACATTTTGCTGCAAAATACTTGCGCGACAGTAGCGCGGCAGTCTCAAAATACTCGCAAATCAGAATAAAACTCACGTTTCACACAAGACGTGAAACAGTCACGGAAAATCAGGTTGCAAATTGGCCACAACGCGAAAAATCGCAGGTTAGATAGCCCCTTTAGGTGGATTCCAGAATTGCCCTGGCAAGGTCAGGCCAGAGATCATTTGGGTGACGGTCAAGGTCAAATGTCAGATTGCTGTAGCCCCACTGTCTTTATACCCACCAGTACTATTACCTCATAAAATAAATAACAGTCGTATGATGAGTGTAATCTAGTATTTTATGAACTCCAAGCGATAATCACTGACTTGGAGATGTTCTTGGTTCCATCCCCTGACTTGTCTAAAGCGAATTGCCTGTAACACTGATGAACTAGTTATGTTATATTAAAGGATGTATGTACTTTTGAAATATATTTTTTTTTCAGTTTCATGTTTTGCTTTCATTTTGATGATGTAGAGATTTTTCCCCCACTTTGAGTTTGTATAAAGACATGAAGTTTTGTTTCTCTCATTAAAAAACTAACAAACAAAAAATCCCTAAAAGCCCAAAGAAGTATATGTATTTGATGGACACTGTATGCTAAATTACAAGTTTAACCAATGTAAAATTTTAAAATGTAATAAACTGTTCATCTCTCTGTCAATCGCCATATCCACCAATGAATGTAAAGTTAACATGGTTGACTGTCAATCCCAAATTGTACTTTTGTGAAAGGAATGGAGAAACAACATTTATTTAGACATGGATTTGGCTTTGGGCCTTTGACACTCAGATCTTTTGTGCCAGTGTAAATCCAGTCACGGTCAGGTGGAGTCGATTTGTGCCGAGCATCTATTTGTTGTGTTCGTAATTCTTCTGACTCCTTCCTTTAGTCATCAATATATAACATCCCATCAATTTAACATGCAAAGCCAAAACTCTTCTATTACTCATGTCCTATACTCTCTTAGTACATACAATTATCCATATACATTTCATTGTTACAATCACATTGTTCCCCCTCGAACCGTATCTTTTCATCACATTTTGAAGGAAGAAAAAACATTTTAAGCTGTTTGCAGGAGGGTGCTGACAGGTCTTGGATGATTTTCCCATTCAAACTTAAACCACAGCAAGACTGTTTGTCATCTCACCAGACAAATGACTGTGCTGATGATGAATGTTTTCACAGGAGACAGTGCATGAAAGAAAACTGAGCAAATCAATGAGTTATTCCACAACTTTATGGAAATGTGATAATTTGATCCTGGGAAGTCCTGTTTGCTCTCTGTGGAGTAGGTGTTCCAATAATCCATCAAGCAGAAATCCATGTAAAAGCCTCTGATGCTGAAAACTGGGTTCCATTTAAGATGCAGTATTGTTCAGAGGTCAAAGTTCGACCAGAGACACCTGCAAACACGCTGCAGCTTTACCGTTCCTCCTCCTCTTGAAAGATGTTTTGCTTTTTATGTTTTGTAATCAACGGGCTACTTGAAGATCATTAATCTGCAGTGGTGTTTGATAACCTGTATGTACATCATTGTTACCATGGCTGCTGTTGATTAGGTGTTTCTGTGGCGATAAGTGAACATGCCATCCAGGCTTTGGGTGGGGGTTGGTGTGGTCACTGGTGTTGGTCATTGCTGGGGAAGTTCTGACTGTGGCTGTTTCTTGGGTTTCAGAGTGTCTATAAGAGACTGGACACCACGTTTCACGCTCGTTGTCACCCTGCGGGTCACCGAGTCAGAAGAGGGTGAAGAGGAGGAGCCAGCACGCTGGGAGGGAGGCCGTGCCACCAGACACTTCTGATACCGGAGCTGGGGAATGAAAAGACAGCGTCAAACACGTCTTATCATTTGGGTTTTGAACTGGTAGTGATGATAATTCAACATTACATGCACACTTTTTTTCTAAAATCATTTTAGAAATAGTGACTAATATTTTTTTTCTTTTCAGCTGCCCTGCAGTTGTTCTGGGTACAGGTCCACTTTGGGATTTGGCAAAGGTTTTTGCTAGAGGTCATTCCTGACGCAACTCCAGGTCTACATGGAGAAGATTCCCAAGCAGTCTCTAAGGCCAAGCACTAATCAGGACCGACTCTGCTCCAGTTCTGAGATGTGACAGGATCTGGTGTGCTCAGAAAGGCATCGCTGCGGCAGCAATAGCGTCTAATAAAACATCAAATTAGACAGTGCAGTGGCCCTGGAGGAATAATTAACTGATCTCATTCATTCGACTTTTAAAATAATGAAATTGACAAAAGTGTTGTTCAAGGATCATTTTGGTTTGGTACGTAAAACAGTTCTTGTAGCAAACAACATACCTGAGACCATTTTGTGATTTCTTCTCATTTTTAACAATATTCCTTCAGGGCTTTATGTATTTTAACACTGCAGCCACATTACAGACTGAAAATATCGTCTTTATTAACTTGGTCTATTGAAATAGGAGAAACTGGAAACATGGGACTGCAGTAATTGTGTTGTAAGTGTGCCGCTAATCATATTTAAAAGAACGACAAACTGGGCTGAAGCTCGAAGTCATTTGATGAACATACATTGCCTGAATATATTATTTTCTTGCAAAGGAGATTAACAGTCTCATTTCCATGCCAGCTACATGCTAATCTAGCTGGAATTGCCGCTAGGCAGAAAAGAAACTAATACATACTTTTCACTTCCTGCACATGAAAGGAGTGTATTGCTACAATCAAGTGTTGTCTTACAAATGACTTCAAATTACACCGATTTGCTTTTAGACCAGTTTATACTTTAGTCAGACAGATTTTTATAAGGGATGTCGTGCCATATCTGTGATAGCTGCCGCCATATGTTAGCATGGATAGCACTGTAGTGAGTACAGCGCAATAACTACCAAGCTAGAATACTCGCGAGCCAATTCTAAGTGTGAAGCTGAATACGTGGCGCTGGCTGCGACCACGGAAGAGTTTGTAGCTCATACAAATGATGAATGGGATAGACAATGATTGCCAGTATGCACCAGTTAAGATTTTTGAGGACAATCAAGGTACAACTGCTTTGTCCAAAGATCCAGTTTGCAGCCAAAGATGCAAACACAATGATATTAGGTGCCATTTTGTTCGTTCAGCAGTAACTGATGGGAAAATATTGATTGAGTACTGTCCTACAGTGGATATGGTGGCAGGTGTTATGACTAAATCAATGACAAAGTTCAAGATGGAGAGATTTATGAGATTTATGTAAAATGTGAGCTGCATCCAAATATGAGATATGAGTGTCTCTGTTATACTGTGTTTTGTTACAGTAGCCTGTATACTAAGGTGATATCATTTGTGAGCCTATGATCTGAAGAGTATGAGATCAAGTGGGGGGTGTTAACACGTGATCGCATACAGCATACGTAATGCGTGCCGTTTCGTATGAATGCGCATGCGCAAATAAAGACATTCATTTTCCCGGTCTACCAGTAACCGATGTGAGCAGTGTGATTGATTTCCTCCGTGCAAAATGATATCAGTTTATCCGCCTAGTAAGAATGGCAGCACCAACAACCCCAACGGGACGGGGAAGTTGTCTACAAGGGATGTAATGCTAACCCTAAGAAATGCAGGGACGGAATCCCTGCAGTTGGCTTTACATTGCTTCAGGGAAGTAATATAATATTTTAGGATATAATAATATATATTACCACACATGCTGCCTGCACAGCTTCAGACACACTGCCTGCATTGGGATCGCACCAGAACACATGGCACTGAAAGTGCTGGTTCCCTGTGTCCATAATGAAGGCAAATGTATGCACATCCCTCCCCACACCCATGAAGGATAAGAAGCGGACACGGCACTCCACTAACGCCTCCTCCTCTTCCTCCTGGGTAGACAAGTAAAAGGAGAATTCCATGTGTAGCCAACTCTCATGGAAAACTCATTCACATCTTTTATTTATTGGTTACTCTTAAAAAATGCAATGCATAAATAAATGCTCCCCCCCTCACCTTTTCTTTGATGACTGCCACAGTTGTGTCAGCAATACTCAGTATGACAGGAGTCCAGTCTTCTTTGCCTGTGGAGGACAGGAGGCTGTCGATGGCCCCGTTTATGATGTCCATACCTGTATACACAAATCACAGTGTGTGAACAAGAGGTCAGGTCAGGTCTGGAAGCATGTACTGGCCCCACATGGCACTGCATCCACCACATTACAGAACCGCTTTGGGTCCTGGATGGCAACCACCAAGGCACACAACCTTCATTTCCACCTTCTGAGAGTAACCATCTATCTGTCGTAGCTGTGTGAAATGTGGGCGTCCCCTTGGCCTTATCTAGTTGCTGGGGTCTTCAACCTGCGTGCTGAATTACATCCAGAGAAGCGTGCCAGGTGGCTAAAATGTCACAGATGATGTTCCCTCACAATGCAAGTGTTACTCCTCAGCTGAGAAGTGTCCATTTGTTTGACACAAAGTAATTCCAAAGGTACCCAAGGATACTCCAAAGACATCTAGTGCCAAAGACATCTAGTCATCACCTCAGCTCACTGGTTAACACCCAGATCTCACAACCATACAATGGAAATACCAGGACCCTAAAGACTTGGACCTTTGTCCTGCTGTATAGGTATCAACATCTCCAAACACCTCTGTCCAGTGACCTCATGACTCCATAAGCTGATGTCTCTCTGTCCGAAAACCAAAGACATGAATGCCACTGCCGAAATAAGTGAATCTCTCTACAAGTTTGACACTTTCACCACAAAGATACACTTCTGATGGCCAAGTCCAGGAAGTCATTGAAAGCCTAGAATTTGGTCTTGATCCAGGACAGTGGCAAACTCGGACACTCCGACTCCTCTCTCAGCTCTCAAGTGTTGCAATCAAAATAAAATTAAAGTGAACAAGAAAACAGTATATTTTTAAAAAGGTTGATCAGGCTGTGTGTATGGGTTCAGTTTTACCTATGGGGCGAGACACTGTTGTCATACCCAGGTACAGCACATGGAACTTCTGCACCAACTCAGTCTTTGGCATAGGAAACTCTGCAGAGAAAAGAAAAAAACCACACACAAACACGCACAAATGCACCCCAGGAAATGTTATCAAACGGCAACATCTAACACAAAGTTTAAAAAAAAGAAGTCCACACTTGATAATTGGCTTACACTAGAAAAATAAACAAACAGTTATGAATATTTTAATATTTTAGGGTGGTGTTGATTAGGGTATAAAAAATATTTTCATAAGCATGAAGAGTTTAAGAGAGCAGCACATTTCTGGATGAAAAACCAGCTGCGCATGTGTCTGCAATAGTGGTGTCAAACACAAATTACCTGAGGACCACCACTCAGTTTTTGTCTTCCCACGGAAGGCACTTAAACAGTTGAACAATCGAAGAAAAAAATTTCAAGAGGAATAAAATCAGCATGTTTTTGCCTGAATTTGAATTTCTTCCAGAAAAGCACAAAATTTGCATTGTTGCACGCCTCTCAATCTGATGACTGACGTTCAGATTTTGTACATTTGATGCAGAGTGCCTCCTGAGAGAATACAACAAACAGTTTTCACACAGTAGACGAGCATGTCCACTGGATCACACAGTGCTTATACACTTAGGCCCATAAATAATTGAACAGTAATAATGTCATTATTTTGGCCTTGTGCACCAACACAATGGATTTAACAATAAAACAATCAAGATGTGGTCTAAGAGGAGACTTTGAGCTCAAATTTGAAAGTGTTTACATTGAAGTTGAGTGAAATGTGTTGAAATTACAGCCATTTTAATATAAACCCTCAATTCTAGTGTGTCAGATATAAGTGAACAACTAAAACAGCATGAATTAAAACCACATTTTTTTAGTAGTTTGTTGCAAAGCCTTTGTGGTCAAAGACTTTCACTGAATTCCGAATGCTCTGCTTTGAGTGTGGAAATAATTAAGTCTCCACTTGAACCACGTCTTGACTGTTTGATTTCAAAAGCGCTGTGTTGGTAGATGAAGCCAAATCATGAAAGTTGGGATTTACCCAACAGTACATCCTGTGCCATGACATCAGATGGGGACAAATGACAACAGAAACAACATTGCCTTCTCTGGTTTTCTTGCTAATCTCCTCTTATGACACTAACACAAGATTTAAGCACATCCATCCGGCTGCTCTGAATTGGTCGAATCCAGGTGCAATTCTTTTGCATGCACAAAGGAGAAGTTTGTGTTTTTTCAACCTCGGCTCTATTTTAAGATGTTTCAGGCGGTCATCTTTTTACTCGGGACAAAAATGAATTTAATCGGTGCATTATTTATTTAGAACCCAAACATGGCGGCAGCAAGCACAAGCTAACCAGCTAATTAAAGTTATTAGATGGGGCAATAAGAATTCAGAGTAAACCGCTTGTTGTCAGCACTGAACAAGTGAAAACATCATTAGAAGTGTCCGGTTGCACAGAGCTCAATGCGGAGCTAAACGTGTGCACATTTACTTCATTAAATGTAAATAAAGTTTTTATAATGACCGATTAACTACAGGTTTTGGATAATTTATTATTGTTGATAATTAAATTACATCACTTTTAAGCTGCAATTTGCCCTAAAAATCATTTTGATGCCTGCTAGTTTCCTCTACCTGCATTCCTGTAGAGGTGCTGCGGGAAGACTGGAAATGTTACTGTCACATTTTCTAAAGTAGCCTGATAATGGCGATGGCTGGCAGTAGCCAGCGGCAGCTATTGAAACCACTGAGATACTGCAAAGACAGCAAATGAAAAATCACAGTCGGGGAAGGACAGGTGCTTTGTACTGCAGGGGCAGCACCTCTGACTGGATACCTTCTGGTTTTAAAGTTAAAAGACAATGGCTTCAAACAAGTTAGACTTTTAAAGATGTGTGGGATGTTTCGACAATGGATTCTTTGATCTTGGGGTTGGGATGAGGGCTGCAGAGTGCTAGACCTCATCTCAAAGAAACACTAATTGGGTTTTAATGAGGTCGACTGCCTCTGTAAGTGAATAGCTGATACACTTCTTTTATATTCTGAATCCTTTCCCCTGTGCTGAGTGGATACACACACCAGAGTTACAGCAGAGGATGAATTGCACTTGTGTTTTTTCTCTCTTTCTTCCTATAATTACTTAGAACTGAGAGGAATAAGCAGTGGGACTTGGTTGCAAAATGCTAAATGGTGACTAGAATTATTGGTGTGAGGATAAAGCGCAGTGTGTGCAGCAAGGAGTTGTTCCACAGTCAGCATTATCTGTGTGTAACTCAACCAAACACTGCTATCTTTTTCTATCAACAAAATGCACACAGTAGCTCCTGAGTCTGTAAGTTCTTTAAAACCAAAGCGTCAATGATGCTCAGCTCATCCGGATTTATTCTCTGAACTATTTCCCCACACTATGCAGTTGAAAAAAATGATGACATACTACAGGTTTACCAATAGCCGCAAATTTTCTAAGAGTCATGTTAGCATTTACACTATTGTGAAACTACAATATTGTACATATAAATCTTTCAAGGTTTCTGCGGCCACAGTGTTCTCAGCAATTACAAACTCAAAATTTGCATACATGCTGCTTACATGACCCCATTGAAAGTGTATACCCAGATTGCAAAAGGTCAGATGCTTCAAGCCCCACAGAATTTCACCATTTTGACCATCTGTTAGCTACAGCTCACTCATAATTGTTGACAGAAAGAACAAATAATACCTACTTGACCATTCACCATTTATTCACTTAATTCCCTGTACTTTTCTCACAATCAGCCTTTTTCTGGCAGGTTTGAAACCAAATTGTGGAGAATGCACAGCATCCATTTTGGGAAAACCCCTGTTTGTTACAGTGAGGTGAAAGTGAGGCTCCGAGGTCACATGGTTTTGTTTACATTTGGTTGTCAAAAGGAATTTCCCTGAAACCATGTGGATTTGACAGAGGACAACACAACAGATACTATTTTCATTGTTGGGCCTCAAAAGAAGAAGAAAAGGGAGAAATAACACAGGAAATCATTAGGGGGAGGGGGTGTCAAGGATCATTCCGTATTGAGACAGGACAGTCACAGCCTTGAGCCCTTGATGATCAAAGGTAAGAAGGTAAGACTTTTTTATAAATGATTTCTCTACCCTGAAAAAAAATTTCTTGTTGCACACTACTATTTCTGCCTATTTTTTTTTCTTTTCTGAAAAAAAATTGACCGATGGCATTGCACTTTCACTGCTAATAAACCAGTTGCTCAGTTTTTGACCATTTTAAAATTACACGGTATTTTCCCCTTTAGTTTTCTGTTGGTATTTTAGGGCGTGATGGGTAGCGCTAGTTTTGAATGAAACCTGAAGTACCAGGTGAAATGTTTACAGCAGTGTGTAAACTGTGTTGGGGGATAATAATTTACACACTGCTGTAAGTATTTTTGCTGGTAGTCGAGGTTCTCTTCCAAAATCTTTACGAGAATGTGTAAATTTTCTTTAATGGGGTCTTATTTTGGTGAATTTTTTCTCAGCAGCCTTGCAATTCGGGGACATGCCCTATATTCGGCGAATTTCACTGTTTTCACCACCAAAAGTTTATATTTTTCCCAAAATTCTAAATTTCAAAATTCCGCAAGAAAGAATTTTGAACAGTACTTAGATGAAGCAAACAAAACCGTCAGAATCAAAATCCATCAAGAACTGAAAGACAAGAACCATTTTGGGTGAATTTCACAGTTTTCACCACAAAAAGTCCATATTTTCCCTAAAATTTTAAATTTCGAAATTCTGAGAGGAAGAATTGGGAACAGTGTTTAATTGAAGCAAACAAAACCATTGGAATCAAAACCCATCAAGAACTGAAGGAGACAAAGCACTTTCTATGAATTGTAGACGGACGGCGAATGCTTCACCATGACATTAGGTCATCAGGGCGTTGGTCCGGATTAGCCAAAAAGATTATGAAGTTTAAGGTGTGGAAGAAATTTGTAATATCAAACAAGCCATAGCATGGAAGATGCATCCTGCTGGCAAATCCCACTGACAAAGAGGAGTGTCTCAGAAGGATGTGTGTGCGGTTACCTTGCAGGGGAACATCGGAGCCTGTCTGAGAGGAGCTGCCAGCTGCAGCCTTGGCACTTTTCCTTTCAGCCATAATCTAAACAAGAAGATCAGAACACAGAGAGGAGATGGTGAGGAAACACAAAATCAGAGAGGTAAAGAAATGAGAATGGAGGAGGAACAGAAAACAGGAGAAAAATGAAAGAAGGTGAAAAATGATCACAGTGAGGCAGAGGAATCAAAGTGTACGAGGTGTGTCAGAAAAGTAACAGGACTGGGGTCACAAAAAATGTATTTCAAATCCAGTCTACAAACTAAAAGTTTTCCCCTTCGAAGTAATCCCCCTGGAGTCTAACGCACTTTCCCATCCTTCTCTGTCACGCCTCCATGCACTCCTGGAAGGATTCTCCCGGGATTCCCCACAGCTCCGTCGTCACAGCCCTATTGATGGCTTCCACGTCTGGAAAACAGGTCCCCTTCATGACCCCCCTTGAGCTTGGGGAAAAGGAAAAAAAAAAAAATCACATGGAGCCAGGTCGGGTGAGTAGGGAGGTTGCTCCAGCACGGCGACGTTCTTCTCGGCCAGGAACTGCCAGATGCTCAGGGCCAGAGACCAAGCGCCAAAGCCTTCAGTAGAGAAGTCAAAGTCATGTTGATTGCGTCCTTCGATGTGAGGGGCATCGCCCACATCGAGTTCTTGCCACGGGGGCAGACGATCAACCAGCATGTCTACAAAGAGATCCTGTGGCGTTTGCTTTGTTCAGTGTGCGAGAACAGGCGAGAGTTGTGGCAGGACAACTCGTGGCTGCTTCACCATGAAATTTTTTGTTATTCCAGTCATCGTAGAGCAGGTAGCTCAGTGGATAAGGAGCTGGGCTGCCAATATGTAGACCTGGGTTCAAATCCTGCTCATGCTTCCTGTTTGTGTCCTTGGACAAGGCATTTAATATACATTGGCTCAATCCACCCAGCTGTAAATGGGTACTGGCTTTGTCTGGGGAAGTAAATGTAAGGTGTCATTGTAAAGAGCTTTGAGCAGTTTATTTATTCCTGTTACTTTTGTGACACACCTCATAGGTTAGTTTGGAAGGGGTCAGCTCTATGTTCCCCAAAGACATGTTCCCCGAGTACCTATGTTTCGCAAAGACATGTTTCCCGGTATCTATGTTTCCCAAAATCTGTGAAGCAAAAATTACTGGTATACTGAACAAAGAATGAAAACGAAAATGATAAATTTCAGACATCCTGTTTCACAGCAAAAAAAATTTCTGCAATTTCTAATAATGATGGAATGATGTTTTAAAAGTTTGATTAAATAACATTTTAATCGAATTTTTATGATTTAAACAAACAGTGCCATATTAGCATTATTTTAAATTGCCGGAGTATCTCGATTTTCCATTAGTGGTATAACTGAGCATTATTTCAAGAGTTTTTTTTTTTGATGCGTAGTAAAATAGTTAATTGTCTGATTTTTTAAAAACATAGAATAACACGCTGCAGTGGCACAGCAGTCTAAGCATCAAGCTTTTAGTTTGGCGCAGTTGCCCACCGAGGACCGGGGTTCGATTCCCAGTCCTGCCAGATCTGAGTATGGTCGGTGCAATGGGATTTAGAAATGTTCCTGTTGCCATCCCTTGACTTGTTCAAAGACAACTGGCTGTAAAAGTGTTGATTTGTATGAACAAAACCTTATACAGTTTTTAGTTTGTCTAATTACTTATGGCCTCTGAAAATGGAGGGACTATACATGAAAATGGCCATAATTCCTAAATAGATGAAGCAAACATATTTTTAAATCCCTTGAATTAAAGCTAAAAGCAAACACTACAAGCGCATCTTGATTGTTTCATTTTAACTCTATTATGGGGATGTACCGTATTTTTTCCGGATTACAAGTCACTTTTTTTTTGTTACTTGTTTGGCTGGTCCTGCAACTTTTTATTTTTTAATTATTTTGAAGTGACTTATATCTGAAAAAAAATACTGCATTATCATCTATGGAAACAAGATGGCACCGTCTACACGCGTGACAAGCTGCTCCTGTATATTGCTCTGAAAGAGGTACTGTCTCACTCCAGAGCAGAAGGTGCTGGTAATGTGCCATTAAGCTGGATACCAACTGCTGTACTACAAGAAAAAGAAGATCTGAGGTGGATGTGCTGAGTGTTAGAGAACGAGCAGAATTAGTAAATCATGCTCTCAAACTGAAAGACCATGACCTTGAATAAAGAGAGGGCATAACCTAACCTTCATACTACTCGACACTCCACTTGTTTGCACTTTGTGGGACAGCCAGAACAGCAACGACGAGGACAACTAGGTTAAGGTAAGGCTAACTATGTTTAAAAATGTTTAATTAGATATAGTGAGGTAAACGTGCATATGAACAGATGTTTTCGTCTGTTCCGGGGCGACAAGAAGCAGTTTATTCTCGCGTTCTTGGTGCCTCGTACAATAACATTAGCCTGTTAGCTTCTGCTCACGAACGCGGTGTTTGCGTTATAACTAAATACTTATTAATTTATTTTACTTGTTGTTGCATGAAGGAGTAGCACCACTTTTGAAAAATAAATGCAACTTATAGACTTGTGCAACTTACATGTTTTTTTTTTCCTCCTCATGATGCATTTTTGGACAGATGGGACTAATACTATATATATGTGTGTGTGTGTGTGTGTGTTTATTTATTCAACTCCATCCATCCATTTTCTGAATCTGCTTATTCCAATTAAGAGTTAGGGGTTGGGGGGCGGGGGTGCTGGAGCCTATCCCAGCAGTCATTGAGCGAGAGGAGGGGTACACCCTGGACAGGGTCACCAGTCTATCGCAGGGCTGACACATATAGACAAACACATTCACTTACGGTCAACTCAGAGTCACCAATTCACTTAACCTGCATGTCTTTGGAAGTGGGAGGAAGCCAGAGCACCCAGAGGGAACCAACGCAAACACAGGGAGAACATGCAAACTCCACGCAGAAAGGACCAGGTTGGAAGCGAACCTGAGGCCTTCTAGCTGTGAGGCAACAGTGCTAACCACGAAGTACATTTGTACAAATGTATTCACTTTACATAATTCTCAATTTATTATCTGTGTAGCATCTGAGCTGGCTCTGTAGGTTTTTAAAAAAAAAATCGTCTTTAGGTCTTTAAGACTTCTAAAACCAACAAGCAAGAAAAAAAAAAAGTTTTCTTCCACTGCAATGTGCATACAAAAGGCGTTGAATCCTCTGCATGGCTGCTGCACACTTTCTGCAAGAGATGCTTGATTAATTGTTGGTGTCATTAATCAAAGTCTGTGGTGAGTGTGCAACTCTGCTCATGGGGGAACACTGAAGTAGACACATGCACACATACACATGCATACAAAGGAAATACGCTCGGTGCGCTTTGTGCAGCTGCAGGACTCGGGTCACCAAGTTTCTTTGCTGCAGTGAAGAGAACATTCTGTTTAAAATAGGTGGAGTAAGGTGTCACGGGCACACAAACACACTTCTCCGCCAGTCCACACACGCAACACAGAGAGACACACAGCCTTTTCTTAATTTGAGATGAGAGGAAATTAAAGGAAAACTTTTTCCTCTCTAAATGGGTCACCATGCCTCTCAGGGAGGAATTTGGCGGTTTCAGGTAGATCGTCCTTTACAAGGTCACTGATGGACCGACGACAGCATAAGGTTTTGCGTATGTGTACAAAGCAAACAGAGGTCACCTGTGTGGCTGTGTTAGAGTGTGTATGTACACAATTTCTGCCCGGAGAGATTTGACACAGTGTCACTGCCACCGCTCCCACACACACACACTGAAAACTTTTATTTTTTAAAGAAATACTAAATTATACTCTTCTCTGAATCTTATTTAATCTCAGTAAAGAATCTTCATCTGTTTTTCTCTCGTAAACCATACCTCTGTCGTCACTGCGGCACAGTGTACATGCACTACTGATTATTTGTGCCATCAAACATGTATATATCACACAGCATGTACAGCTGTTGGCGGGACATTCTAGCTGTCAAAGTCTAGGTTTCCCATCTGACTTTAGATGCCTAAAGTCAGACTGGCCTTTTAGGGATTTTAGATTATAAAAAAGAAAGATCATCTTCCATGTCAAAATTATAATTTTCCACACCTCACAAGCACCTGTGAAATACACAGAACCTCTATTATCTGCGAATTTTAAGTACCACTAACAGTACTTGCAGTATTTCTGGGTGAGGAACACCCATGCCAACACCAGTATACGCCAGGGGGTGGGTAAGGTTTAAACCTTGCTCGTGTATAGCGCCTTCGGGTGCCATACGTTGTGATTTGGCGCTGTATAAATAAACTGATTTGAATTGAATTCTCGCATTTAAGACAAAGAAAACCATCTCAAGAAATAAGCCAAGGCCTCCAGAGTACAAGTTTAGCTCTCCACAAGTCAGATTCATCCATAGGAGCCATCTCAAAAACATTCATGGTGCCCTGAGCAACTGTTCAATCTACTGTATAAAAAATATAAGGAGCTTAAGACCACACAGACTTTATATTATTGGGCAACTTGGCCCAAATTAACATTCAGGGATTAACTTTTGTCCAAAAGGTCCAGCAGGCCCTCAGGATGCGTTTGAGGTATCAGATACAAAGTGACTTCATCCACCTTTTAAAAGAGAGCTCCATCACCACAGCCTGAAAGACTGTCAACCAAGGAAGAAACCATTACTCTCATATCAACATTAAAAAAAAGCTAAAGTTTACAGTTCTTCACCAGGTCAAAGGCCAAGCTGTTTTTTTTAAATGTCATGCTTGTTATATTTTTGTATAATAGACTGAACAGTTGCTTGGTGGTACCATAACTCTTTTCAAGATGGATCCTATGGAGGAATGTGACTTGTAGAGATCTAAAATTGCACTCCAGAAGTGCTGGCTGAATTCTGTAGATTTTTTTTCCTGCCCTCAAATCCAGTATGGCAGTGGGTTTACAGTTGGGTCCTTAAATACAACCAAAGGTTCCCCAATGAACTCCAAATTATGCCACTTAGACATTCAGAAGCTGTTCAAAGTACAAAGTGATTGCTTGAATCTTCTGGAATCTTCCATGCTGATTAAAAAAGAATTTTATCTTGGTATATGTAAACAGGTACCCCAATTAAGGGTCATAGGGGGGCTGGAGGACTATCCTAGCGGTCATTGGGCAAGAGGCAGGGTTCACCCTGGACCGGCCCCCAGTCCATCACAGGCCAACATATAGACAGACAAACTCATCCACACCTACAGTCAATTTAGAGTCAGCAGTTCACCTAACCTGCATGTCTTTGGAAGTGGGAGGAAGCCGGAGCACCCGGAGGGAACCCATGCAAACACGGGGGGAACATGCAAACTCCACACAGAAAGGACCAGGTCGCAAGCGAACCCGGGACCTTCTCGTTGTGAGGCAACAGTGCTATTTGGTGGTGGAGAGGTTAGCCTTGGGTCAAGGAAGAGTTGATTAGATTTGGATTGAAGTGTGAATCCAAGATAATTTTTTTTTTAAATCAATATTTTTGTAAAATCTCATTGGTTTCCATGTTATTTGTACTTTGGAAAAACAGCGCCCCCAATGGCACTTCAGCATAGTTAAAGACAGATAAACAGAGGCATGTGGTGCTTGGCATTTAG
>OMMV01225876.1:0-11641 GCA_900302635.1 Chatrabus melanurus | reverse complement strand
AGGTCGAGGATGTTGCCATGATGGTGAGTTGGCTTTATGATACCCTGCATGAGGTGGGTGCTCATCACAAAGTGCAGTGAATGCACAGAATGGGCGTCTGGTGGGCATGTTGAAGTCGCCTCCGCGAACAAGACCTCCATGTGATGCGTAAGTGGTGCAAATTTGGTGGCCCTGCATTCAGCCTGTGGAAAGTTATTGCGAGTCCTGTGTTCTTCAGTTCTTTTGCTCAGTGACCTTGAAAAGTAGATCAAGGTCACTCATCATTGAAGGACTGTATTTCTATAGTGCTTTCCCATCGAGCAGATGCTCAAAGTGCTTTACAACGATGCCTCACATTTACTTCCCCAGCCAAGGCCGGTACCCATTTTTATAGCTGGGTGGACTGAGACAATGCAGATTAAGGGTCTTGTCCAAGGACACATAGCATGAGTGGGATTCGAACCCAGGTCTACATATTGGCAGGCTGGCTCCTTATCCACCGAGCTACCTGTTCTATAAACTCAACAAAGATCCTCAAAAGATGCATATGTGGCACAAAGTTGGTGTCCCTGCATTCAACCTGTGGGAAGATATTGCGAGCACTGAATTTTACAGTTGTTTTGCTGTGTGACCTTGAAAATTAGATAAAGGTCACTCATCACTGAACTCGACAAAGATGCTCAAAAGATGCATATGTGGTGCAAAGTTGGTGTCCCTGCACTCAACCTGTGGGAAGATATTGCGAGTACTGCATTTTACAGTTGTTTTGCAGTGTGACCTTGAAAATTATATGAAGGTCACTCATCATTGAACTTGACAAAGATGCTCAAAAGGTGCATATACAGTGTAAATTTGGTGTCCCTGCACTCGACCTATGGAAAGTTATTGCAAGTATTGCATTTTACAGTTTTTTTGCAGTGTGACCTTGAAAATTATATGAAGGTCACTCATCATCAAACTCGACAAAGAATCCCAAGGTGCATATATGTTGCAAATTTGGTGTCCCTGCACTCGACCTGTGGAAAGTTATTGCGAGTACTCTGGTGGCCCGGCCGCACGCACATACGGACAAACAGCATTTCTATGTCCCCTGCCGGGGACACACACATCACGATAACGATGCTGAAACGATATATCGTGCGGCGCCATTTGCTATGTACTGATTTCTACGTGCAGCAGCTGGCACTTGAATGCACGCAGCTCTTGCCGCGTTGTGGTTTTACGTCCTTTTGAGGACTTGAACCAGTTTCGGCGGCGTGCGGTCCGTTAACACACACTGCCGCTTCATTAACACTTCAACACAAAGCGCTACAGTTTGAACTGTGATGAAACGGCACATCTGAGGGACAGTCCCATACCGAGGCATTTATTGGTCAACCTCAGAAACCGAGCCAGAGACGGAACAGATGTTGCAAACTCCCTGTGATCCACCTCTAACGTGGCCCTCCCGCGGGATCGTCTCTTTTGTTATGACTGCATCACATTCAATACCTTCAGCCCTCGTTTGGCACGGAGCGCAGAGGTTTTCAGCTTTTAAGAGCGTGAAACTGAATTTTACATTGCTCACTGAAGGACACGTGAAATCCAGCTTCTCCGAAGCCGGTCCCCGACACGGGGTTGGAACTGTTTTGCTATCGTGAAACAAAGATGTTTTCACTGGAATCCCCTGAGGGGCTATAACATACTTCTGACTTGTGCAGAGGGAATGTGGTGCGACTGAGGTCGCAGATGTTTAAGGACACGCGGATGTGAACGCAGGATGTAATCCGTTTCGTGACGCTGCCTCTCATATCTCCTGCCTTTGATTTGGCTTCTGATGTCCTTTGAATAGCGTTTTATTCGTCCGAGCAGAGGCATCAGTTACCGGGTAAGTTCCTTCAAGTGGTCGGTGCCGATCTCATTTAAATGTTGGCGGAGTGCAGACGCTCAAACGTCAAAAAGAAGACTGGATAAATGGCTCAAATCCAGCTAACACATCTGGTGCAACCGTGAACGTATTGGCACTTTTTAAATATGATATAAATTCCGAACAAACCTCGAACACATTGTGGTCGCCTTTTGATTTGGCGAAACCCAGAAAGAAAGAATAAAAACAGATCCTAAATCAGCAGTCCCTATCTCGCAGCATCCCTGAAAGCAAAACTGTCTGGCTCAAACCGTCTCCCGGCTCCCATAAAACCGTTTCACACGCGGCGGCTTTTCATTGCGATTACCGCTGGCCAAGAAGAGCGCTTGGCGGAGTCCTGAGCAGTGCCCAGGAAAAACACTTGACATGATCGAAAAAGCAGCGACTGGCCAGAGAGTCCGCGCAAGTAGGGGGCGCCTGGACACAGAGGAATTATCCGCTCCGCCGTCTCGTCCAGAACGTTACAAACATTGAAGTAGATTTCCTGACTTTAATCGCCTTAAATCGCATCGCACGATGATGCCGACGCGCTGTGTGAGTTCAAATCAGGTCAAGTCCGGGCGCAGCCGCCCCACTACCGGACCACCCTTGGTTCTCCGTAAGCAACCGCCCAGGAACACACTGTAACCACTCATCATCCACAACCAGGTGAAACGTGGGCGTCCCCTTGGCCTTGTCCAGCCACTGGGGTCCTCAACGCTGATGCACCTGCGTGCCGGATCATGCCCAGGGAAACGCGCCACATGGCCAAAAAGTCATAGCTGGCATTCCATCACAATGCAAGCGAGCCTCCCTAAGTAACAAAATCAAAGGATACCCTGATTACAGCACGTGAGAAGCCGAGCGATGAATCGGAGTGTCCGGGTTTGCGATTCTCCTGGATCCAGGCTAAGATCCAGGCTTTCAATGACGTCCTGGACTCGGACGTCAGATGTGTATCTGTATGCGGTGAAAGTGTCAAACGTGTGGACTTATTTTGGCAGTGACATTCATGTCTCTGGGCGCTCGGCCTTTGAGGCGGCTGGGATAAGCGCATGGAGTCGTGAGGTTGTTTAGTGATGTCGATTCCTTTTGCAGGAGGACGAAGGTCCCGAGTCTTTAGGGTCCTTGCGCTTCCTGTCGTACTGTATAGTTCTGAGACTTGTACGCTGACCGGTGAGCTAAGGCGACGACTTAGTTCAAATGAATCAACAAAATCATCTTAAGGATATTCACTACGGGCTTCGACATTTAGCATTTTTACTTGTCCCGTAGAAAAAAGGATTTGTCCTCCAACAATGGGAAACTGAACAAGCACCAATGACACAAATAACACATACATATATATTAGAGCCTGACCAATATGGATTTTTTTGGGGGGCCGATAGAATACCAATATTAGGGCATAAAAAATTTCTGATACGATATATCTGCCAATATATGAAAGCGTTTATTTCTCACTCATTTTTACAAAATATGAGAAAAAAAATTCAAAACATATTAGATTTATACAGAAATACAGCTGTCTGCGATCGTATTCGGCCATCTTGAATTATTTTGTTCGAGCAACCAACCAATGAACGTCACGCTGCCGTCACGTTGCCTTCAATCGGATTGGCAGTCAGTGTGTCGCTTCCCTCAGCATTTGCATAAAGTAGACTTCTCATCTATTTTGGCCCCGCCTATCCAGCGGCATAGCGACCACTTGTCTCTTGTCACTGTAAAGTGAAAATGAGTGGCAGCTGGTCGCTTTTCCTCTGTCTCTTGCAGCTAATGTGACCAAGGGGTGATGGGGTGCGCCCTCTGCTGGACCAACTATGCAATGACACCATTTCCAACTGCCAAAGTGTTTTTTCTGCATTGTTTATTAGGTAAAATAAAAGTTTTCATATTGGCAAAAATAACGCCTATACAGATATGTTTGTGAAAGGCTCATATCAGCTAATATTACAGGCCAGCAGATATATCGGTCGGGCTCTAGCCGACACCGATATGTTTGCGAAAGACTCATATCGGCCAACCGATATATCGTTCGGGCTCTAGCCGATACTGATATGTTTGCGAAAGACTCATATCGGCCAACCGATATATCGTTCGGGCTCTAGCCGATACCGATATGTTTGCGAAAGACTCATATCGGCCAACCGATATATCGGTCGGGCTCTAGCCGATACCGATATGTTTGCGAAAGATTCATATGGGCCAATATTATCGGCCAACTGATATAGCAGTCGGGCTCTAATATATATACACATACATACAGTATTACATACAGTATGTCTGTACATACTGTACACATAGTATATATACACTATACACTATATACATATACAGATAATGTGCTATGTAGCCTCCAGCTTGCAATATCATAGTCAGTGTGCTATCCATGACTGGACCAGTAGATGTCAGTAGTCTCTAATGACCTGTTAAATTAGGCCTCAATTAATGGAGCTTTTGGTGAAGCAACTGGCTGGGAGGCTCGTCAACGTGTCGAAGCGGTTTGATCTCACCATCACTAGCCAATGTTTGTCATTGCGTAATGCTAGTTAATATAAAATATTCGGGCCAAACTCCGTCTCTCCGAGATATGCTACCAGCGCACACTCCGTCGGCCGTTTTGTTGCCATGTGTATTTCTCCTTTGTTTGCTGGAGGAGCATTTTAAACATTCACAAAGAAAGCAGAACACTAAATTCAGACAATGTAACAGAGTACCCCCTGTTGTCCCAACAACTCTTCTACTTGTCCCAGACAATGGCAAAAGAATTCATATTGAACCCGCCGCTATGCTGTTGCCTGAAAAGCATGTGCATCATCATGCGTCCAAACAGCATCTGTAATTGTGAAGAGCATTTATAGCCTGTCTGCCAGCATGTGACCACACTAAGCACGCCCAGACATGCCTAAGACAGACAGGCATGCTGGGACCTACAAAAACAGCTTTGTAGGAAATAGTAGTCTTAACGTGATGTGAAATCATAAAAATGAATCATCTACGGAACGACTGATTTTCGTGATCAGCAGCCCAAATTCAGTCAAATACGCCCAAAACTGTTCAAGAAACAAAACCTTCATTGTCCAGCGTAATGGGGAGAAAGGTCAGATAAAATCCTCTTAGCGCTGGACATGGATGCAAAAAAGGACCAATTAGCATCCAAAAAGAAGTTGTTTTAGCCAAACCTGTCCCAGAATGATTAGTGAGATTGTCCATTTCCATTTTTATCTTGCCTCGTACTCTTGTCTAATCCCCAGGGGAAGAGACAGAGAGCACAGAACTCTCAACCCCGAGAGAGGACGTCGTTTGATGAACGACCTACGGGGTCAGACCTCTTGATTGGTATTCAGCCTCCTCCAGCCGAGGGCGCTGAACCAAAATGCCAGCGTCTGTCCCCCAGAGTGTAAATTACCGGTGCGACTCTGATAGATACACAACGTCAGCGGACGCTGAGCTCCCATGGAGGGCGATGCGGTGCGAGTGTAGGCTTGGAGTGGGCACGGCGGCCCTGTGGGGTAATCGGTCACAAGGGGCGCTTTGTGACACGGTCACATGTGCCGACAGGCCTGACGGATGAAAAGCTGCGGTGAGCGTTGAGGAGATTCTTCAAAAGTTGTGATGTAACTGGAGAACGGCATTCAGACCTCGTGTCTGCCACCGGTCCGTGTTAATCTTTTCCTTCCTTTCGCCGCTACGGCACCTCCTCCTTCTCCTTCAGGCTCTCGTTCCGTCTTCCTCAAAAACACAGGGGTCAGTGACGGTGCTGAAAAGTGAAGTAGGGGACTGTTGACCTTTAAGGGCTGTTTGGAGATACTTGGCAGACGGGAAGGACTGAGATATGACTTGTTAACTGTCTATTCCTGTCTTTAAACCACTACATAGCGCTGTATTTTTTTTCATCCTGTGATTTAATATTCAATAATGTTCAGCTGCCTAGAAAACCGCTGACGGCGTGGGGCGCTGGTACCATATCTCGGAAAATGGAATTCTGCGCGAATATTTCACGTTAACGAACAATTCACAACGGGAGAACACGGAACAGTGATAGCGAGACGAATCCTCGTTGAAATGTGGAAGCCGCTTCACCAAAAGTTTAACTACTTGAAACCTGATGTAGCAGCTCATTAGAAACTACTGACATCTAGTGGTCAAATAATTTATAGCGCATTCACTACGCAGATTATCGTCGCAAAAAATTCGTAGTAAAACGTACGAAAAATAATGCAAGGAAATTTGTACGTATCCCACGTGTCGGTCGGCCGGCAATCACCGAAAACGCGTTTCTGACCATTAAATGCAAAATGTGCGTTGCGCATGTGCGCGGAAATTCGTAGGAATATGCACGAAATATCGCACTTTACTTTTCACATGATATCATACGAAACGTGTCATGAGAATGCGTTGCACTATGATATTACAAGCTGGAAGCCACATAGCACAATTTTTGTGCACTTGTTACAGCAAGGAATATTATATTCATTACTGATCATTACTGGATAATTAGATGGACACCACTGAGTTTTTCCATATTAACTGAGAATATGATGATTTAATTCAAATATAATTGAATAAAATGTTATTAAATTATTTAATGTCCTTTTACCTGCCAGTGTAGGACAAGTCCTTTTCTCTCTAGGACAAGTAAAAATGTTGTCCCACTCATCAAAATGCTTCATGTCAAACAAATACCTGTGGATGAGCCAACAGGTGAAATTTTAAATAAGAAGAATTCTACAAGCAAAAATCTTCCCAAAGAAACAAAAACCAAAACTCGTTTCTTTTGTGGTATTGTATGAGGCAGTCTGGAGGGGCAGAGAAGTATGTGAGGGTGGTGCAGGATATGTACAAGGACGGTGCGACAGCCGTGAGATGCGCAGCAGGAATGACAGACGCTTTCAAGGTGGAGGTGGGATTCCATCAAAGATCGGCTCTGAGCCCTTTCTTGTTTGCAATGTGATGGACAGGTTGACGGACGAGATCAGACAGGAGTCTCCACGGACTACGATGTTTGCAGATGACACTGTAATCTGTAGTGAGAGTAGAGAGCAGGTTGAGACTAGACTGGAGAGGTGGAGATATGCTCTGGAGAGAAGGGGAATGAAGTAAGTCGGAGCAAGACGGAGTACTTGGGGTCAATCGCATGTTTGTGTTTAACTCCTCGCCTGATCAGTCTGCCTTCTCCGCGTTCATTTGTCATTCCTTCCGCGCTCTCTTTGTTTACCTTTTGCACTCCTCGGTCCTCTGTTCCCCGCGCACCCGTTCTTCCGTCTGTGTCTCCGCGCTTTCCTCGCGCTTCCGCGTTTCCGCCGCTAATTGACTGGCATCCTTAACGGACGCGTTCTCCCACGATCCCATCGCCAGATTGTCTCAAGGTTCCGTCCAAGCTTTCTCGCGGTCTTTTTCCAGTGTGCCTGTTCCTCGTGTGTGACCTCTTCGCCTCCTGTGACCTCGATCTCCGTATGACCCCTTTTTGGACTCGGTTTAACGTCAGGTTTGCCTCTCTGTGTACCGAACATCGCTGGCCTTTGGATAACCCCTCCGTTGCTTTCTTTTGAAAGGCCACCGCCTCGTGCACTGACCTGGCGTGTTTTCCGGTTGATAGACTGCCTGCTGATGGTGGACGCTGCTACTGAGAGGCTTGACTCCCTATGTGTCAAACCACGCCTGTTCCTGACCTCTAACAGCTGTAAAACCTGTACTGGCAATAAACTGTTAAAACGAACCCACTGTTGTTCTTCACTGCTCAAAGGTCCACCACCAGGTCCATTACACACAGTTGTTGCTATAAAATTGTTTTATGATGGGGTTTTTTTAAACTAAATTTCAAAACCTGGAATTATTAGGACACATAGAAATACTTTAAACAAGATTACTCGGAGACCGCAGACCTCTGCCAAGGTTTGAACATTTGTCACCTGCAAAATCAACTAGACATTAAAATCATTTTGCTATGATAAATGAGCTTTTCTTCTTTTAATTTCTAATTTATTAATATTTATTTATATTCTCCATTATAGTGCTGCATAAACCATAAATGCTGACATCAGCAGGGATTACACAACTATTAGAAATACACTACAAGTGCTGAGTTATTGGAGGTAGCTCAAATCTGTTGACAGCTTACTGAATCAGCATTCTCCCAGCTACATTTTGGTAGTGGTTGGACATTTCTATCTCTATTAGATACCTTACAACAGCGTCTTACATTAGTGGCACCTGAAATTTTGACATTTTGATCCACTGGATCCAGAAGACTTTTCCGATCTGGATAGAACTTTACCTGCTTATAGCTACTACCATCTTACATAAGCATGACAAGATTAATCCCGATCTGTTGAGATGTTGCCGAGATGTACACATCTGAACATGTTAAATGGGATTTCCAATGTTAATTTTAAATTGCCACCAAATCCTTAATCCAGATCAGGTCGGGATGTAACTTGGTCTGATAGTTGAGGGTCTGATCCTGCATAAACATACCAAATTTCATTCCAATCCAATGAGCTTTGACAGAGATGTAATTTTTTTTAAGGTTTCGCCCATTATAAGAGATAGGGATTTTTTTTGAATTTTTGATAATTTGTTGCGACGTCATCAGTGCGTAGATTCTTACCCAAATTTAATGGGAACATCCTTGGGCGATCACCTACCCATCATAAAATTAAAAAAATTCATGTTGATCTCTCAAAAACTGTAGACAGGAAACTGTTCACAGACCAACCAGCAAACCCACACCGATGAAAACATCACCTCCTTGGCGGAGATAATTATTGTTTTAAAAATCAGGAAAGTGGCTACCTCTTTTAAAATGGTTTTTTCCACTTTTATTTCTCGTTACAGCACATCACTGTCTGTCATGGCAACAGGCTCAGGCGGACAGAGGTTTTTCTTTCAATGTTCCTGCACGATGTGATGGTGTTGGCATGTTTCTTCAGCTGTTTGCAAAATTAAACTCCTTTTTGTTCCCCCGGGTGCAGCGTTGTTATATCAGGCACGAGTGCTTCATCAACACAAAGAACATCTGAACCACTTCAGTTGCACAGCAGGCGATGGGACTGAGGCTCACCTCTTACTGTTATCTACTGTAGAAAGAAACACTATGGAGCAACGTAACAAGATTTTTTTTTTTTTTTTTTAACGATATCAAAACTTAAGGTTATATATACATTTTTGCAAAAGTATAAAGCAATATAGGACGCGAAGAATGAATAATAAGTGCAACAGAGCAATATGAAGGCAATGAGCTGGGAGTGCAGAACAAATTTCTCGGGAAAACTTAATATTATTTATTATTTTGGTATACGAAGCAGCCTTTAGGGTGCGCTGCATTCCCTTTTCTCTGTCTTTGTGCCTTTGACTACAGCCTGCAAATCAGCAGTGATTTCTTGCAGGCTAAAAAGCACATGCAAACCTCCCCCCTTGTGTGCAGGTAACAACAGATGACAAACAAATGTATGGAAGCCCATTTCTGCCAGTTGAAATATAACAATAGTAATAAAAAAAATTTTTAAGAGACTTTGTTATAATTATGAGCTAGTAAATTGAATGTATGACACAGGGGATAATAATGAGATGTTTAAATGATTAATATTTTGACTACCTATTAAATATGGCTTACTATCTTAGTATGACATATCTAGTAATTGACTTACTACTTCATAAATATCACTTAGCATGTTGTAATTAAGACCTATGACTGTGTAATTACGGCTATCTTATACTAATGGCCCACTAACTTATAATGTATTTTAACTTACTGTCTCACAATTAACTTTGTGTCTAATAATTATAACTTGTCTTAGTATCTTAAAGTTATGATTCAGAATCAGTTATTTATGACCCAGTATCAAATAACAATGACTTGGCACCTACTCATTATGATTGATCGAATATATGACTAACTACTTCACAAAAATATTACTTAGCATCTTGGAATCCTGATTTAATATGGTGTAATTATGACTGTATTATATCTATGGTGCAATAACTGACTTACTATCTCAGAATTAACTTTGTGTCTAATAATTATAACTTCTCTTAGTATCTTCTAATTAAGACTTGGTGTCTTATTATTTCAAATCTAATAATTATGAATCACTCAGTATTGATTAACAATTACCCGGCGCCTAATAATTATGACATCTAATAAATAACGTACTACTTCCGCAAATATTACTTAGCGTCTTGTAATTCATTTTTAGTATTGTGCAATTATGACTAATCTTACTTATGGCCCAGTAACATATAATTTAATTATTTTCAATTACCATTTCATAATTAACTTTGTGTCTAACAATTACAACTTGTCTTAGTATTTTGTAATTATGACTTCTTATCTCATGATTATGATTTCGAATCTAATAAATATGATTCATTATCATGAGGGCACCCAATAAGTGTGACTTATCTAATAAGTGACTTACTACTTTATAAATATTAGTTAGCAACTTGTAATTCTGACTTACTATTGGGTAATAATGGCTCTCTTACACCTATAGTCCAGTAACCTATTAGTGAATTATTTGACTTACTATTTCATCAAGAACTTTGTGCCTACCAATTATAACTTGTATAACTTGTAACTTGCAGAACTTGTATCTTGAAATTATTACAAGGTGCGTTATAATGATGATATAGCATCTAATAAGACTGAGTATCAAATAATGACAATGCCTAATAATTTTGAGTTAGATAATAAATGACACTATTTCATGAATATTAGTTAGCATCTTGTAATTCTAACTTGCAATTGGGTAATTATGGTTCTCTTACACTTATAGCCCAGTAACGTATTAGTAAATTATTGTGACTTACGATTTCATCATCAACTTTGTGTCTACCAATTATAGCTTGTTTTAGTATCTCCTAATTATGGCTTGACGTCTTATAATTATGATTGAGAATGTCTCAAGATCAAATAAAGACTTGACACCTAATAATTATGACTTATAAATTATGACTTATAAATTTTAAAATACATTTAGTATAATGCAGTATATTTGGGCTCCATATCCAATAACTTGCTACAATTCATTTTGTATTCAATAATTAAAGTAAAAATGTGGTTAAAAATGTCTTTTCATCTCATATTAATGAGGTTCTTGTTAAAATGTAGCATGTTGTAATCTATAATCTAATAATTCTGATTTATTGATTTATGTCACAATGTCATAGTGTCAAATATTTAGGATTTATCATCTTGGTGACTAATATTTATGACTTGGGGTGTTAATCGTTGACTTGTTAAATTATTTTGATTCGTATTTAATAATTTTGACAGCTTTAAAATCAGGATATTTTTTAAACTATATAAAGTAAGGTCACGTAATTGCTTCCTTTGATTTGGCACTAATGGGCTTCCATACTTGGTGGCGTTTCTCTGTGGGCGAACCTACCTGTCATCATAGCAGAAATCTGCGTCCAGCGTGTTCAGATAGAGACCCACGGCTACGGCGGTGCACACCAGCTCCGTGATCATCTCTCAAAAGCAAAGTGGGAACGGAACCGGGTCAGAAATGGCACCGGACCGTCCGAGTCTCAGTGGTATTGTGCTTCTCCAGTCAGCCGCTCGGCAGCGCAGCTCTCCGCGCGACGCGGGGCATTTTCCGTGACATGCAAAGTGTGACAAAGTTTGCCATGTTCCCTCTAACCCATCGGCTTCAAACGCGGATCAGACGCGGTTCGACGTGTCCGGCTCGGAGCTGTGCGGCTTTCTGAGCGCCTGTGTCCTCGGTGTGCGCATCTCTCTCTCTGCTTTGAACTGGAGGGAGACGCATGTGGGGT
>OMMV01225874.1:0-11625 GCA_900302635.1 Chatrabus melanurus | reverse complement strand
TACTAAGCTAGACCTAATACTTGAATACTTTGTACTGTGTTTACAAAGTTCAGTTCTTCTGTCATTTATGAGTCATTGCACAGATCTTTTTTAAATAATGGTGGAGGAAATATTTATTATTTTAAATTATTTTATTTATTTATTTTAATGTTTGGTGCCATTGTTAATGCAAAATTAGTTTAGTGTTTTATCAAGATTTTAATTTCTCCTCTTACTTATTTGCAACTGTTTTCAAAACTTTAATATTGAGAAGTTATTTTGGAAATAAAGAGAAACGCACTGACATACTGAATTATTGTTAATTTCCGGGGGGGGGCACCACAAAGCATTTGTGCTTAGGGCACCCAAATGGCTAGCGTCGGCCCTGATCTCCACAGACACTCAGCACAGAGCTCTGTGATGGCTCTCTGTGGCTCTCTGTTGGGATCGGCTCTACCCTCCGCACCGGGAGAGCGCTTGCAGAACGGCAGCTGTACGGTAAAGGGACGACTTATTTCTCCCGTTCCCGTAGCGTACCTGTAACTTCTGCATAACTAATGTGGCACACGCAAATTTTGAACATGCTCAAAATTTTTTGTCATCCTCTGCGTACAACAACGTGTGACCACGTGCTTAAAACGAGTTCTACTTATGTATTACGTACCCCTAACTATTTTCAATGTGCACCACCGTGTTGGGAAAAAAAATCACGTACGTTTCTGCAAAACGGTTATCAATCCCCGCTGTTCTGCTGCGAAGGGGAACCTGGAACAATGCGGATCATCACCAATGGACAACACCTCTGTTTCATCCTGGTCACCAAGTCTGGCTGTCCATGCACGATATCTGCCTTTACCTTCCATGCAAAAACGAAGTTCTATATCAGCCTATTTACTGTAAGGTGCATCACATTATTCATCCTGTCACCCATAAGTTGCTTTTGTGTCCTCGTTTGATGTTTCTCTGCTCAACCCCATCCTCTTCAGTCCCCTGGTGTCACCAGTGGCTTCCCACGCTCCTCCTCATCCTTTGCACATTAACGATTTATCCACCAAAAATGTATGAGGGTTAGGGTTCTGTCTTGACCAGAGTGACGGGTGAAATTAGAAGAATGGACCCACTAAAGGATGCTTGAGCGAACAGAGTCCAGCACAAAGAGTTGATTAAGGGGACCACCATCAGAAGAGGGTTGAATCTGCTCTGCCTGTCTTACAAAGGAGTTGATCTCCCATCAAAAAGCTGTGACCACATGAGAGGTAGGGAGAATTGTTAAGACTAGGCGGGTGCTCTTCTGGGGTCTATATATGTGAAAGTGTGTCAGGTTGGATGCTTCTGGTGACAGGTAAGTAGGTGAGGGTGAAATTGAATTGGCCACAGACCAGAGCCCATCGGGAGTTCTTAGGGTGTATTCATGCTCACACATGGAGCGGGTCACAGCACACCTGTGCACAGAGCACATACAGCCAATTTTTTTTTTAAAAAGAGGAAGCCGACAGATAACTTGAAGCTACATGACTGAAAGTGACTTTTTTCTTTCTTTTTTTTTTTGTTTTTGGAGGAGTGAAGGCCATACATCTGAACTGTAGCCACGCCCATCTCTGTCATTTACATCAAGCTTTCTTATCCTGTGCTGTTGGGTCATAATAAACATTACATTACTTCACCTCTCTATATAAAACTAATCTCATCCAAATACGGCTAAACTCGCTTGTCGTTCAGTGATGTACGCCATTATTGTGGTGGGCGGGACAGCGCTCTCTCTCAAAACAAAAGTCACATTGTGTTGACATAGATGTGCTCGAGCCCCAAACGTTGAGTGCAGTGTGAGTGCAGGCCAGTGGGGGAGTGGGGAAAGAGGGCAGTCGTTCTCGGGCACCTGGGCCAAGTGTGAGTACACCCTTTGTAGTCTGGAGATAAGATCTTATGATCAGTACAAACCAGAAATTGTTGCTCTGATCTTTCCAACCAGTGTCTGCACTCCTCCACTGCCAGTTGACTGCCAACAGTTCTCCGGTGCCAACATCATGGTTATGCTCTCCTGGGGAGAGATGGTGACGTTTCTGGTTGGTAGCAGCATGTTGAGACAGGATTACCTGCACTCCGGGATTGGAAGCATCTACTATCTGGGTGTATGGGATCTAGGTGTATCAGAACCCGAGCTGAGGTGAATCAATGTTTGATTTCAGCAAAGGCTTGAGTATACCACGGGGTGTCCAGAGGGAAGATTGGGCAACAGAAGTATTGTGATACCTTGATGTATTTATTTTGTTACTGGTAGTATGGCCAAAGCAGATGGTCACCCCATTGAGTCTGGTCTGCTTGAGGTTTCTTCCTATAATCAGAAACGCCTGAGGGAGTTTTTCCTTACAACTGTTGCCAATGTGCTTGCTCAGGGGGTGGGTAAGGTTGGACATTGCTCCTGTGAAGTGCCTTGGTGCGACTTATGGTGTGATTTGGTGCTGTACAAATAAATTTAACCAAATTGAATTGCCCCGTGACCCTTAATTGGAGTAAGTGGGTATGGAAATTGAATGAATGAATTGCATTGTGACGGCACATCAGCAATGACACCGCGGCCATGTGATCTCTCCTTATAGATGATAAGTGCTCAGGTGCCTCAGTGCTGAGGACTCTAGCAACTGGAAAAATGCACTTATCTATCTGGCAGCAGCAGATAGATGGCTGTTTTGTGGAGGTGGGGATACACCAGATTTCTGCCTGGATGGATGCCAACCAGGGCCAAGTGCAGCTCCGTTGTTATGTTGTGATTTGGCGCTGTACAAATAAATTGAATTGAATTGAATTACACAGACAGAGATTTCATGCAGGTGACAGATGTTTTATTTACATGGTGCATGGTGAGCAGTGCAGAGCAGCAAACAAAACACACAGGAGACAAACCTGAAGCTTACGTGGACTGGGGCGACAAGATGGGACTGAACTGGAGTTTAAATCAGGAATAAAACACTTTGGACAACCAAACAACTCATGACAATGGACCAACCAGGACTGACAGTGAACAAAGACAGCTATACACATGCTGGCCGGGACAGAACTCAGGACAGGTGTGTGATTAACAACGAAGCACAGATGTGAGGCATGCACATCCACAAAAAACAGAAAAAAATTTGATAAAATAAAAGGACTGCATTTCTATAGTGCTTTTCCATCTAGTAGATGCTCAAAGCGCTTTACAATATCCATACATTCACTTAAATCTTTTAATAAATGGTGCTGAAGGTTCTACAATGTCTTTTAACGTGACAAGACCAAGGCCTATTAACTCCTCGTTAGTGATCATGATTGACGACAACTGTTAGTTTCTCTTTGCCAGCATAAAAAGGATGTTTGACAGCACTCATTGGACTGACCAATGGGAAAGTCCAAGGAGCTCAGTGAAGATCTAAGAAGGAGAATTGTAGATTCACACAAGTTTCCAAGATAAAATGTTTCACACTCAGGCTGGAACTGCAAACTTTATTTCTGTGCAATTAGCAGTGAAAAATGAGTTGATTCTGTGGATTTCATTTCTCTAGCTTGTATATTTCAAGAATGATGACCCTGTAAAATATCTACCAGAATGCACTCAGCTGTAGGACTTATCGTAGCATCATATAACGGTGTAAAAGCAGAACCTGTAAGCATATCGGTAAAAGCCTCCATCCTACTTTCTTGTGGGACCAAATGGCACAAACAAAGTGATTGTCGTGCAAATCAGAGATGGTGCTGCTGGAACCTTTTTGGCTATTGATTGATTTCACATGGAATTACCCATGTATCTCTATGTAATTTATCTTCACTTAGCTGGATATAGAACAATACTATTTATCATTCTATCCATAGCAAAACTTAACGTTTGTGTTGTAATGTGTCTTTTTCCTCTTCTAACCAATGCACTAAGGAATCAAAGTAGGATTTGCCCGTAACACATGAGAACGTACTATTCATCCATCATTTTTCATTTCACTCCAATGAATAACTTGAACCTGAAGGAGGCATTATATTTTTCAAACTGAAGAAGCTACTTGGATGAGCAGTGAGAGTTCACTGACCTTGACTTTGCAGATGATGCTGTGATCTTTGTGAAACGGCCAAGGGGATTCCACATGTAACACTGGACCGTGGTAGATAGGTGGCTGTTCTCAGGAGGTGGGGAATTATTGTTGGTGTGCCTGTGTGAGTGGGAATCAGGACACATGGTGGTTCCACAGTGTGCTCGATGCAGTGATGTGCAGCACTTACGTGCGCGCCCTGACCTGAAGATTTTTTTTTTTTTTTTTAATTGATTGCAGCATGTGCATTATGTCTTTTTTGGTTATTAATTTACTAAAGTATACTTATCATTTCCTCCTTTATGATTAACTAATAACTAAACTTAGTTAACTAAAATTAACGCATAATGATGTTGGTGGCACCACGGTCAGGTCAAAATGCCCATTTGTCATGGCTTTGTTAATTTTTCATCTTTCATTTTTAAATTCAACTTGGAGAGTTGTGTCAAAATGTAATGGGAAGTGTACTTACTAACAAGAGCACTCAGAGAGTGCAGACCTCTGCCAAGGTTTTAACATTTGTCACCTGCAAAATCAATTCGTCAACATGAAGAATCACTTTGATTGGCGGATATGATTTATACGACTGTGAAAACAAACCACTAGACATAATCATTTTGCTATGATAAATGAGCGTTTCCTCTTTTAATTTATAATTTATTAATATTATTAATTTATTTATTTATATTCTCCATGATAGTGATACATAAACCACAAATGCTGACATCAGCAGGGATTACACAACTATTAGAAATATACTAAAAGTGCTGACATCAAGTCTTGCTTAGCTATTGGAGGTAGCTCAGATCCGTTGACTTGCTTATTGAATCAGCATTCTCACAGCTACAGTTTGGTAGTGGTTGGACTTTTCTGTCTCTATTAGATACCTTACAACAGCGCCTTACATACCGGCACCTGAAATTTTTACATTTTGATCCTCTGGATCCAGAAGACTTTCCGGATCTGGATACAACTTTACTTGCTTATAGCTATTATCATCTTACAGAAGCATGAAAATATTCATCCTGATCTGTAGAGATGTCACTGAGATGTACACATCTGAACATGTTAAATGGGATCTTCAATGTTACATTTAAATTGCTGCCAAATCCTTAATCCAGATCAGATTAAGATCCAAATGAACCTTGGACTGATAGTTGAGGGTGTGATCATGCATATGCATACCAAATGTCATTCAAATCCGATGAGTTTTGATAGAGAAATGATTTTTTTTAAATTTTCGCCCATTATAAGAGATAGGCATTTTTTGAAACAATCGGTGTGTAGATTCTTACCAAAATTTTATGGTAACATCCTCGGGTGATCACCTGCCCATCATAAAAAATTCATGTTGATCTCTCAAAAACCGTAGACAGGAAACTGCTCACAGACAAGTGAATAAATGAACCAACAAACCCACGCCGATGAAAGCATAACCTCCTTGGCGGAGGTAAAAATGTGTTTGGTCGCTAGAGGGAACCGTTATGATATTTCAGTCAGGACCACTTCAGTCAAAATGAAAGCTTTATTTTATTGCATAATTTATATTTGGCGGTGTGGCTCTGTTCTGGGCCGTCCCTGCTCTTCCACCTACGCTTGTGTGGAAAAGCCTGTAAGCAGAGAGAGCTCCTCTCTGCCCTCCTTGTGCATACATGGAAAGGCTGTAGTAGGGAGGCAGCAACAAGACCCCAAGCATGAGGAACAGAACAGAGCAGGCAGCAGTGACGACACAAAAGCAACAAAACTGGACAACAGACAAGGAACAGGAGGAGCCGGGGCGGAGGTGGGTTGCAATTCAGCTTGGCGAGGAAGCAGTGATGCTGGCTTAGACCGTTAAATAGGGCGCTCCATGAGGGCTATACCAATTGAAAACGTATGCGGAAGTCAGCTGAGCTATCAGCTGATGTGGGCTGACTTGACTTACGTGGCCTGCCAGAACTAACGCTACGCTCGATTTTTGGGAGCACAATGATTTTATTGTCCTGTCACAGTATCTGTAGCGCCCCCCTCAGGCAGACTGACAAATTGTACAGTTTGTATCACATTAGACAAGTTTTACAAATTTAGGTTAAGTTGATGAATTGATTTACTGACAGTGAAACACTTTGTGATGATGTAAAAAATGATGCAAACTCTTCGATTACATTGCAGCAGAATAGTGTTTTCCCTTCTGGGATATAAAAAAACCCTTCTGCCTCTGTGTGAGGTGTGAAAGCAGGAATGATGGAGTGTGCAGCTGCTGTCTGGGTCCTGATGGATTAGTCCCACTTACGTAAAGGCATGTAGATCATCTCAAATCTAGAGAAGCGGTCAGCACACTGCCTGTTGATAAGACAGAGGCGTGAAGGCTGGAACTTGATTTTCCTTGATTGATTCCCTTGGCCTTCCATAAAGATCCCATCGCACACACGCACCAGACAAATGGGCTGTGTACAAGCTTTCAGAGATGAATGGATGATGCTCGGAGGTCACTACACATTCATTTGACTGAAAATCTGAACTGAAAGGACCTATTGTAAGAATGAAAGCGTATTAGGACAAGGTAGCATTGGTAATGCAACACACTGTTGCTTTCCGCTCATTGCAGCAGTTTTATGGCTTACAAACAATCACTTTCCAGTATTGTGAGGACATAAAAGTAAAGTGACAATCTGTGATAAAGTAACAATCATTTTACCAGCTGAATTTCTTAAACAGCCTCAGTTCACTGGGTTATGTCAAAATAAAAACTTTTTCCATGATATGACTTAAATGACATTTTTATTCTTAAAATATCACATTTTTCCAACTATTGTGAGAATTGTTTATATAGTGCCTTAATTGGTGCAACCTACACAATCTGTAGGTTGTTTCAGGAGCTGTTGGATTGCTCAGTGTTTTATTGGACAGTATGCATGCTTGTCTGAACCTCTAAGGTCCACGTTGGCTGGTGTAAAAAAGCAGCAGCCAGGGCTGAATCTGTCACCGGGCCGGTGATCCAGTCGCTCACACCTGACAAATCGGCTTGCAGAGATTGATTGGTTTCCTGTTGTTTAATTCATCAGTGTTTGTTTAGCCTGAAGCAGGTGTGAAAAATGACACTTTCTGAGCCACCCACACCCCACACATAGTTTATGATGAAGATGAAATGGCTAGGCGTGGGACGCTGTCACTAATGGTTTGGCTATCCATTATGAGCTGCAGCTCCAATTTCATGCTGTTTGTAGCTACAGAAGAAACACCATCTACATCCTTTTATAAATTTCTCAGTATGGATCTTCTCTCTTGGCCGTCTCACAGCACACTTGTAGTGATGTCATTGCATGTGATGGAATTTTCTGCCCAGGAGATGAAATTTAACTTTACATTCAGTCAAATTAATTGAGAAAAAATGCCTTTATTTGTTAAAAAAAAACCAACCAAAAATGCTTGAAATAATAATAATATTGATAATAATAATTGACTGGGCGAGCGGGACAGTAAAACTAAGTAGTAAGACGGTAAGTAATTTTTTGGCTGCATCTGAGGTCCTGCAGACGCTGTACCGTACCGTTGTGGTGAAGAAAGATCTGAGCCAGAAGGCGAGGCTCTCGATTTATCAGTCGATATACGTTCCTATCCTCACCTATGGTCAGGAGCTTTGGTTAACGACCGAAAGAACAAGGTCACGGATAGAAGCCGCGGAAATGAGGTTCCTCTGTCGGGTGTCTGGGCTCACACTCGGGGACAGGGTGAGAAGCTCGACTATCCGGGAGGGACTCGGAGTAGAGCCGCTGCCTCTTCACGTCAAAAGGAGCCAGCTGAGGTGGTATCGGGCATCTGGTGAGGACTCCCCCCTGGTCGTCTCCCTAGGGAGGTCTTCCAGGCACGTCCAACTGGGAGGAGGCCCTGGAGAAGACCCAGGACACACTGGAGGGATTATATTTCCCAACTGGCTTAGGAACGCCTCAGGATCCCACAGGAAGAGTTACAGTTCTTGGCCAAGGATAGGGAAGTGTGGGCTGAGCTGCTTGGTCTGCTGCCACTGCGACCTGGATAAGCGTTAGAGAATGAATGAATAATTGGTTTTTTTGTTTTTTTACATGTGATGTAATCACTGTGGCTTCACCTGCACACATACATCACTCCGGCTCGCCCCTTAATGCAAAGCATTTTTCGAGTTTATAATGATAATGGGCGGCTTATGGACGCAGAGCCGTCTGCGTCGCTGCGAAGCCCCTTCGGCGTAGCTTCGACGCAGAAGCATAGAGCGGCCTTAAGAAAGGCTGAGCTCTTAGCCCCCTCCCCCACACCCACCCAGCCTTCACAAATGCCCAAACATGTACGCACGCACGCACGCACACACACACACACACCACAAAAGAATAAATTGATTCATTCCCATTTTTGTCTGTTTTTGGGAAACAATCTTAACACAAATATAACTTGAATTCTGTTTTTTTTCCACCTTTTCTCTTTGGTTCCTCCAAAGAAACACAAAGATCTTTTTCGTTACTATTGATTATCTAGTAATTGAGTTACCATGACTTTATGTACACTTCTAATTTTGACAACCTTGGAGCAGGCAAAACCTCACAACTCCCCTCTGATCTTTGGCGACCCCCTGTGGGGGGGGGGGGGCTCGGACCCCACATTGGGAAACAGGGCACTACATGACGATGCATGATGACACACGATGTACTTGTGCCTTATCAGCGTAAAACAGTTCCGTACCAATGTAACCAGCATAAGCACAGCGAAGGATGAGGAGGAGCTACGCAGGTCCGTGTATCGTTCGTTCATTTGATATTCAATTAAGAATCAAAAAACAAAAAAAATGACTTATTTCATCGTTTGTTTTTCAACGTCATAGAAAAAACGAATAACGATTCCTTTTTCAGACCTTTGATTTTATGCTCAGGTCAAAAATTGAACATTTAAAAAAATGGTCTCAGGGTCAAATTTGATTTTGATATTCAGTGGCGCTGTGCGAACCTTCAAGCTCCTGCAGGTGGGCGTGGAGCTGCAATCGGCGCTGTGTGTGTGTATTTTATCCCAAACTTTTGACAGTGCGCATTTTGTATAATCCAGATCCTGTGGGTCACAGAGCTCTGTGAGTACACTGAGCCCCCTTTTACCCAAAAGGGGGTTCAGTGTGTACCTGCAATCACACAAAATGCCTCTTTCAGTGTCTTCACACGCAGGTGTCTGGGGAACCATGGAGACACTTCTTCAGGGCCACGTACGTGGTCCATATGGCCCGACATGCACCACTGCTGACAATATTTCTGCATTGCACAGTGTACACAAATGTGCCCCTGGCAAAAAAATCTCAGGGGAAAATTCACTTCAAATACAGACTAAAACCACAGATGTGGACAGAAGGTGTGTCTGTCTGGGTGTCCCAGTGGCACCCGCCTTCATGTTAGCGTCAGCTCACTGAGTAGTATGTGTGAGGAAAGCCATGATGTCCACTCGATGGAATATACAAAACAACAGGAATGTTATTTTGGAATTAATGATGGATAGAACGTGTGGCTTTTGATGACACCAAAACTTTTTGTTGGTACTGAAAATTAGTGATGGCAAACTCCTAACATTGTTCCCGAATGTTTCAAAACGCTTGCAGCACCCGTGCTTCATATCACTGTTCTGGAGTCCGTACCAAAAGGAAGACGTCTGGTGCTGTGCAAAAAGGGGCCTTATTACATAACCAACTGTTTCAAAAGGAAGGGCTCGAAACTTTCAAAGCTTCAGTCAGCGCAGTCTGTACCTGCACCAGCATGTAAGGTGGTTATTTCAAAAGGAAGGACTTTACTCATTTCCTGAGTTAAGGTTTATTTTTAATGCTGATAGTTCTACCGCTGATTTCGATTGTTGACGTCAAATTATTTTTTTAAATAAACAAATTTTTATGTTGTGTTAATTTAAAAAATGTGAAAAGTAAAAATGAAAATTCTGCAGTCATGATGAAGCACTTTGAGCATGTTTCTGTGAGAATATGGAATTCCACATCCAGCTGAATAAAATCCGTAGTGATGTAATGGAGCGTTAAAGAACGGCGTTTCATTATCAGAAAACATCTGAAACATGTTGTGTTCTGCGTGGACCTTGGCTGCGTCTTCAGGCCAGTGTGCAGTATCCACACAGCTTTGATCACAGATGGCTGGAAAGCTCTCCCATCACTAACAGAGATCCCGCAGAGCCGGATTCAAGGTTGGTGCAGGTGAAACTCAAACTGAGAATAATTGGCCCTCAGATGGCAACAATATTAATGATACAATTAGAGCAGGCCTTTGGTTTTCTCTGCGGCAGAAACGGATAGTGATAGGTGATACCAGGGGACTTCACTAGTGTCAGCTCCATCCTTCTGATGTCTCGCTGATCCCACAAAAGTAGGAGGCTGGCACACACTCACACAGGCTCATTTCCCATGGTGCACCCTGCCTCTTAGCGCTGACCTTGGTTGGAAGCTCCCTTGTGGTGAAAGAAGAGATGGAATACATGTTTGAAAGATCAAAACAGTCCTGGCCTCACCTGTCTCCACAAACACCAGCACACACTGACTTCTTCAAAAAAGTTGATCAGCATCAAGTCACTCGGGTCCAAATGGGCAGCATGAAAACCAAAAAAATGACCCAGTTCACTGTCAAACCCTGGAATCACTGGAATTATAAATGACAGTGGAATGAAGCTGAACGATTATTACCAGTCATTATTCACAGTCGGGCCAGTCGATTACGGCAAAAACCATAATCACAATTATTTAACATGATTACTCACTGACTTTTGAAATGACCTGCAATTACTGAACTTTTTAAAACAAACTTGTATTTTAACAATGGATTTTCTTTAAATATAACTATAATTTGAAATATTGTTGAATTGAAAAACAACTAAAAAATAAAAGTAAAAATATTACTCCCAGCCAACTCATAAATGGATAAAGAGGTGGAGCATGGGCAAGACCAGCATCACCTGGCGAGGACGAACGAAGCCCAACAACGCTCCCATCTTGCAGTTACCATAGAGATGAAAAAAACAAGAGTGGACATCATCATTAACTAAACCAGCCAGTAAAAATTAGCTCAGGCCGCCATCTTGGGTCAGGAACTGAATGATGTTCCACAGTGTAAACAAAGCAACAAAAGAAGCAGAAGTGTGTGTGGCACAGGCGCTTCCTTTAAGACTGCAAGGGAAGCTCAGCTTCCTCTAAAATGTCATAAAATAAATGGTCAAATATGGACTGTTGTATTTACATTTCTATTCCTAAAAGTGCGCTGGAATGTGTACAACTTCATGACTAGTTCGTTCAGAATCAGTCATTATTTATCGCACATCATCTGAGGCGTTTATCCTCTCATACAAACCTGCAGCAGCAGGTGCATTAAAGCCCTCACTGAAGAAGCCCGGCGTCAGTGGGGGTCTAATCCGCACGGCGCACAGCAGCTTTTTCCACTGGAGCAAAGCTCCACGGTCACTGGATAATGTGGTAAAATGTCCCACCCAACGGACGCCGGGCGTCTCTGGGAGTCAATGAGCAGGGCGTGGTCAAGGGTGTGATAGAGTACCTGTATAGGAGAGTAGCGACATGAGGAGTCACAAAAAAAATGGTCACGTGGTCTGTGGCGCCATT
>OMMV01225872.1:0-25555 GCA_900302635.1 Chatrabus melanurus | reverse complement strand
TTCAAGGAACTGCAAGACTTGGCACTTCTGCATTGGCTTAATTTTTCAGCACCGGAGATTGGGGCTTGGTAATTATGGTGTTTAGGTCAGATAGTTTTTGTGAATATATGACTGCAAAATGAAATGAGCAGATCCTCATGCAGCCATCAGAACGTAAAGCCCCGAGCAGGTTTGAAATTCTGCACAGGCCAAATTTCACTTTGGCATGAAAGACGAGAGCACTTCACACGCACCTGTACGGGAAACCAAAGCGAGTTCCTCGTCAGATTTGTCACTAATTGCGCCTGTGTAGTGTCACATTTAAAATCAAGTGGTGGCAAATTGCGGATGCACACAGATCCAGCTGATCCAAAGAGGAGAGGTGATCCTTGCACCCAGACACACGCGCTGCAGCAAATCACAGCGTATATCTCTGAATATCCTGCTTGGTGCTGAGTCTCAGGACAGCCAAGCTGCTCTCTATAGCCTTGGACGTGGATCAGCCCTGATCCTGGCTGAAAAGTAGTCTATCCCCTGGTCAGCTAATTAGGCCGTGTCAGTGAGCCACGTGTGCTCAGCGGCTTGTTCCAAGAGTCAGTAATGAGATGGCCTTCCACCCTTTAACCCTCAGCTCTCCCTAATTCTTTTTCCTTGGATTGCCACTGGGGGAAAAAAAAAAGACAGAAAAGAGAGAAAAAGCATAATGGGGGAAAACGAGGAGTGATGAAAGGAGACAAAAACGAGAAACAAGAGTTCTATGGAATGCTTCCTGTTGAGTCTAAGCCTGTTGGGCCGACTTCCTATCAGCACACGCCGACCTTTGAGCCCAGAGGTCAAGAGACGATTGGTGCTGAAGCGAAATAGGCTCTGTTCATCTGGCTGTGTGAGGTGAGACTCAGAATACCGGAGTCGTATGTTACTTCTGCGGAGCAGCTTTGTCTTTATAAAAAAGGGGCGAAACATAATTGCACACATTTTAAACTGTTCCCTAGTTTTGCAGAAGGGGGGGAATTATCCGAGCCTCTCTTTCTTGTATTGTGGCTCTCTGTGGCGCGCTGCCATGTGGGCCCAGCTGCACCAAAGCGGCAGGAGCCAAGATTATCTGCCGGCCTTCAAATCGTTAGCGGCGGAGCGCGCCATGGCAGGAAGCTACCAGCAGGACAATAACACTAACCCTCGTGGGTCAAGAGCACTTGGACTTTGTAGATTAGCGCACATGTGGTTGTGGAGTTCATGTCGGAGAGAGAAGCAATCAGAGATTTGGGTTAATTCATTTTTGAGTGGGCATGTCTGAGGACAATAATCGTGCTTGTAACTTGATTATCAGGAAATACAGTGTGCAAGCAAATGGACTGCATTTCTACAACGCTTTTTCTTCTGATGCAGATGCTCAAAGCGCTTTACAATGATGCCTCACATTCACACACACACACACACACCTTGCATGTCTCCAATGCAAGGCGCTCTACTGCACACCGGGAGGAATTTAGGGATTAGGAACCTTAGTCAAAGGCACCTTCGTGATTTTCCTGTCTAACAGGGAATCGACTCAAGCATCCTCTGGTAACAAACCCACGGGTCTAACCTCAATGCTGGTGATGCAAACAATGGTGAAAGGAGACACTGTCATGTTTGGGGGTCTTAAATCGGCTTCAAGAGATGCTAGACCGACGTCAAGGGAGGTCCACATGCAACAAAAGTCTCTTTCACAGATGCACCACCGCCTTGAACTTGTCTAGCCACTACACAGAGGAGAATGCAAATGTCCAAATCACTTGGACCAGATATTAAACATACTTTAACCTCTCAAATCGAGCCATCGACCAATTCATAGTACATTTGGATTGATTCAGGGATCTGTGTATCGATGAAGTCATATCTATAACTTCAAAATTGATTTTCAATTCATATCGGTTAATTGTTACACCCCTACTGAGTATGCATCTGCTATGGAGAGTACCCTGTGTGTGCCAAAAAATGTCTGGACGTGATTCTCTGGACATTGTCCAGAGTTCATGTCGGAAATGACCTCAGAGCGATGGTATCACTTCCATCAGTCACAAGCATGGTTCCAGGATTTGGCCATATTCAAGGTTTGTGTGGGAGTTCCCCCTTAGGACTGTCTCTACTTTGAACACTAAGCTTTCCCACAAAGAAACCGAGTGAGACTCGTGAATTAAAGCTGCTGCTGTCACAGTGCAACTCCCAATCCACAAGAGCTGGTGTGGGTTTTTGTCATTCTGAATGATCTGGTTTTAATGAAATAAACCAGCATGGGAAAATAACACCAGACCCACTCGTGCTTTGTTCGTAACTTCATGTCCTGAAGGGACATTTCTCTTTGTCCAATAGGCCCCAGCCTCGGCTGTGTGGCATTGAGCAAGTCATCCCGGCTTCAAGGGCTGCTAATTGCTTTTAGACACATAGACAGAAAACACAAGTCAGCCTCTGCTTTCTGTGCCAGGCCGTTAAATTTGCCCAAGATTGCATACAAGCAGTTAAAAGCTTTTGATGGCCTCCAATAAACCATCTCTAAAGGCATTTGTTGACATTAAAGGCAGACAGGAGTGAAAATGTCTCTAGTTTTCAAGCACAAAAGGAAGAAATACAACTGCAAACAAACCAAAAACATCGCACACAGTGGTTATCCACACAGCTAAAACGGAAACGGTAAAATTTGCACTTTATGTATTTGAAGTGAAATATCTGACTAAATTTGTCATCTGATTGCTGAAAATTGTAAAAAGCACTAATTCTGACAACCTAAAGCACAACCAAAAGGGAAGGTGACCCGAGATTCCATTTGATCCAACTGAACAGTTTTCGTAAAAATGATCAAAAATTGATGTTTTGATCTATGACCCAGATTAAATGACTCCTTGTTATATCCATTGAAGAGATAAGAAATTAACAGTATGCAAAGAGTCTCAGTCAGAACCTTTTTCTTTTTTTTTTGCCGAGTTTAAATAATTTATCAACAACAACAACAACAAAAGCCATACATTTTCTGGTTCCAACTCCTTAATACTTTGACCAATGGGTGCAATCTCCACCAAAATGGCAAACCCAAAAGTAAAGACTCTTGAACATACAACATATGGGAAGGCAATGGTCTAGAGGTTAGACAAGGGGCTTGTGACCAGAGGATCATAGGTTTGATTCCCTGTCAGACTGGAAAATCACAAAGGTTCCTTGGGCAAGGACCTTAATCCCGAAGTTGCTCCCGTTGAGCACTGTGCATGGCAGCACACTGACATCAGTGTGTGCATGAATGAATGAATTGTAAAGCACTTTGAGTATCTGCATCAAATGAAAAAGCGCTATAGAAATGCAGTCCATTTACCACAAGTCAGTTACTTTCTAGTTGACAGAATGCCTTTTAAAATTTCAGAAAAATGAGTTGGCTTCAAATGTAGGCATTCTCAGGCTCAACAATGATGATTAAAAACACTAAACATTGAGGCGATCAGAGGATTTATTCCAAGTTATTTTTATGATGGTTATTTGCGCTCCTGAGATTAACTTTTGTGATGATGCTAAAAAATAACATTATTTGGAATTATTGAACAAATGAAAAAAATAATTCATGGCATTTGGCACCGCCTGGTGAAGAACGTCACAGCGATATGTGGGTCAGGTCTGACACAGATGTCCTGTCACCACAGGAAGAGACTCATCAATAAACAGGAGATATTCCCACCAGCAGATAGAAACATGCTCCACGGAGTCACTCGCAACACTTTGCCTTCATAAGATCCTTTCAAGAGTTTTGTTACAATGAAAACTGCCGAAATGTACAGATGTACAGTGTGACTAATCATTAGCACAAAGCACAAAATTACACTTGTGCAACTTGGGAGACGTGTTCCAGAGATGCTGTGGGGTGGTTCTTCGAAATGCCCTTGAGGGGGAGGTCATCAGATTAGTGTTGCCATGACCTCTGACCCCAGATCACTTAGGCTCCTTCACTACTGAGGAATAAGAGGTCAACACTCCAGCAGTGTGACAAATAAATCCTTTGCAGATCCACATCTCTTCAAATGTCTGAAAACTGAATTATGCTTCACCATCTGCATGTACCCAAACGGGACTGACATTCAAATCAAAGTCATCGTATCAACCAGGTGAACTCATATATGTATGATGTATATACATGTATATACAACCACATGCCATTTTTACTCTTTGCATCGTTCATATTTTATTTAAAATCATTTATTTTAAACAGAAGTTGTTTTCTAATATTTGTAATAAATTATTTTCCAGGATGCCTTTCCATATGTTTTACTTTGCATATCTTGGAGTCTGCAGTGAATAGCTGAAGAAAGCAAACTGCATGTGCATGTCAGAGCCCAACATGGAAAGTTTTTCAACTGCCGCCACTGGGCCACTGAGGGATTTTTGTGAATCTGAGAAACACAACTTGCACAAAAGAATAATGTGATGTTACAGATTCATTTTGCCGATTCCATCAGCCAGGTTGTTTGAGTACACAGGATCACACTTTGTTGACAGGTCAGAGGCACGCAGTGCAACTTAACATTCTTCGCTGCAGACAGCAAGGGAGATGTTTAAAAGTGCCTACGCAGAAGCAAAATTCAGCCTTTAAATATAACAAGGGAGTTATTTGGGGTGAGGAATGTTTTTATTTTTTTTTACTTCAGACTTTTTTTTAAAAAGGAGACTTATCTGATTGTGAAAATAGATTGAATTGCCCTAAGGCTACATTTACAACACAATCTTGATGCTCAATTCTGATTTACTTCCTCTATCTTTGTTGTTGTTTTTTGTTGTTGTTGTTTGTTTGTTTATTGTGTGTTTTGACCTGAAGCATCCCAGATGCAAAGGTGAAGGTTTGCAAATGCGCATATTTCTGAGTAGGATGTAAACAAAACACTGTAACGGACAAAAAAAGAGTTAGAAATGCTTCTACATGGTATTTCTTTTCCAAGCATCTTTAAAGATCCCCAAAGACTTAATCATGTTTTCAGACGGAGAAGAAGGATTTCACTTGTTGCAGCTTGGGTGTGTGCAGCAACCAAAATGCTGCTACCTTCATTCATATCACTCAGGATGAGTCGCCACCGCACAATTAAACAGTGAGACTGACACGCACTGTTGATGTTCTAAAAATAGATGTCAATAAAATAGACTTGTTGCTTATTTAATGCAAATCAGTGTGTTAATGTTCTTCTTAAACATGCACTGTGCATTCAGCACAGAGCACACTCCAATAACACCGCGCCACGCACAGATTTAGTGAAACACTTCTGCAGCCCGAGGAACATCACAGAAATATGTTGATTTTTGACCAGATTTTGTTCGAAATGGGCCTGAAAATGAACTTGCCAAGTTAGAGGCACGGTGTGTGGCGGTCTGAATAGTCCCCCAGTATGCTCAGTCCTGTTGAGCCCTGTAACCGCAGAAAACCACGATTCCGTGGACAAATCACATCCCTGTGGTAAATTGTGTTCCTGGGATGCATGTGAACAAAAAACTGGCGTCCATCATGGTGTATATAGTGTCAGGACAGTGTAAACGCGAACCCTGATTACATATTTACAATGCATATCCGCTATGAGGCCACATGCGAGCAAAAGATCCAAGTCAGGTTGCTCATACGTGGTTGTGTAAATGTAGCCTAAAACAAAGTAAAAAGTCCTTAAACCAAACACTTTTTTTTTTAATTCTCTTTGAAAGGACATTGAAATAGCTAGACCTTCATACTGTTTAAATCATGTTTGTTATTTGGCCCTCTAAGAACTAAAACCCATTCCAATATTGAGCTATTTTAAAGTCTAAGTGCAATTAGCTGCTAAGTAAAAACATACCGGCTTAGGCTGAGGGAGGAAGTTGTTGACCCTGGAGATGCTCCACATGCCCTCGAGGTACTGTTGTGCCTGGATGGTGACAGAGCTCAGGGTTCCCGTGAGTTGTCCTCCTGCCATCGTCACTTGAACACTGGTCTTAGGCCCTGAGGAAACTGAAGGGCTCGGCGACCAGCCCGGTACTCTGTGCCGCTCTCCCACAGGCACGACAGAGTGGGCAACAGGTTGGCCTTTGGAGGGTTGTTTCGCATGGACGCCGGTGGAAGATACAGTGAATCTCGAGGATGGAGCAGGTAGAGCTGGCGTATCTGAGCTGTTGGAGAGGACGGGAATGTGGAGTGTCTGCAGGGCCTCCTGCCTTAGTTGGTGGAGAGGTGTGGAGCACACCTGGCAGCAGCTAACACCACCTTTAAGGCTCCCAGGTGCTTGGAGCTGCTCAAACAGGAAGGTTGCATATCCAGCATCCTGTAGAACAAACACAAACAAACAATCAGCAATATGTCCACACAAAAACATCATTGCACGTAACATGTTGATGTCAAAGTGAGGTCATTTCTGGTCTGGGAGCATGTGTTGGTGCCATACGTCGCTGCATTAACGACACTACAGACCTGTTTTGGGTCCTGGGTGGCAACCAGGCCATCCCCAACTCCCAAAAGTAGCCATCTATCTGCCGCAGCCAGTTGAAATGTGGATGTCCCCTTGGCCAGTTTCTGGGGTCCCCAACACTGAGGGACCCGTGTGCTCACTCATGAAACTCAGAGAAACGTGTCACATGGTCAAAATTTCACAGCTGACGTTCCCTCACAATGCAAGTGATACTCCTCATCTGAGTCTCCCTACGTATTCATTTGTTTGAAACAAAGTCATTCCAATGGTACCCAAGAATCTTCGAAAGAGAGCTAGTGCCAAACACATCCAGTCGTCACCTGGTTCATGTCCACGTCTGACAACCATACAGTAAGACAGGAAGCACCAGGACACTCAAACTTGGACCTTCATTCTCCTGCAAACATATCTGCATCACCAAACACCTCCGTCTTTCTCTCAGTAAGGATGACCATCTTCTGAGCTCAAGGATGGCTCGTTATCTGTTCTTTTTGTAAGGATCTCTTGGATGTTCTTTACATTTTCAAGATACTTTTGTTGTCTGCCGATACAGTATGGTTTCGAAGATGCCACCAAAGAAGTCAAACGCGAGGAGGCAAATGAATCTGGGTCGAAGGTATGAGTAGAAGCTCACAAAGAGGAATTCTTTGTAAGAAGCAAGTGGATTATGCACTTAGAAACAAAAAGGCTGGTTAGATTTCAGCGTATTGCTGCTTTTAGAGATGGTGTCCAGTGCAGCTGTATCTTTCACTTTGTGAAAAGCTTGTTCCCTAGGGTGTCTGTATCTGCTTGGGAGGGATGACAAAAGAAAACAACAGCTGAGGGGACCGTGGTGCCCAAAGCCAAACAATTTACATATGATAAGTGTCCCAGCATGAAAACGTAGTGAGCCAACAAATGTGAAAATAACTCGCTCCTTCAGGAAGGTGGAGGCACACAGAGCTCCCAGTGAACTCTTCAAACCCTAAGTGAGCACAGAAGATAACTTTTTTTCTATTTTACGGAAGCAAACACTTACACAATCACACACAGAGAAGACAGTCTCTTAAGAGGCATAAAGGGGCACTCGGCGCCCGCCCGGTGGCGTCGTGGGCTAAGACAGGAGCCCGCAGCCCATACATAAATGTTTATGATGCCTTTGCTCTGTGAACCCTCGGAGGTGATCAGGAGGAGTGGAGCAGCAGGGCAACAACAATCAACTGCCCTAATGTAGTGTCACTTAATACAGATAACCCAACAGAGCCAGAAACCACAGAAGCAAGCAAGGGGACTCTAAATCTCCTCTTTGAGAAAACAGCTCAATACCAAGACTTTTAGATGACCTTTGTCTGTAAACGGCAACAGCATTATTATTATTGTTATCAACCAACCTTTCTGCAGCCCTACAGAAAATTGGATACACTAATCATCAACCAAAAATACAGAGACTGGTCTATACTCAGTGTACGCTTTTCTTCTATTACTTTATTTAATAGACATTCATGCACTGTGTATTGGGGAACAATCAGCAGCAATGCAGACGTTGCTTTGGGCAGTTGTGGCAACGCTTTCAATTTACCAGTCAATTAACATTCCAACCCTCACCTATGTTTATGAACACGTTGAGATCACTGTTACAAGAGGCTAAAATGAGTTTTCTAAGAAGGGTCGATGGTGAGGAGCTCTGATAACAAGAAGAAGAAGATTCAAGCAGAATTTCATCACCTTCCAACGAGGCACTTGAGGTGGTTCAAGCATCTGGTCAGGATGCCCGCTAAGTCCAATTACTATACCCCAGTGGGACTAACAATAGCAATACCTTGGGATCCAGAATGTGGCAAAGGAGAAGAATATCTGGATAATCTTACTTCAGGCTGCTGTATAGTCTGTAAGACATCCTGTCCAGGGATGAAAACCCTCTCGAGGGACTAAATGTTGATATTGGCGTCATCATTTTTCACATTACTGTGATCCATTTTTCATATTTTTGCTCATGACCCATGTCCAGGCCCTGTGATGGACTGGTGACCTGTCCAGGTTGTACCCCACCTCTCGCCCAATGACTGCTGGAATAGGCTCCGGCCTCCCGTGACCCTTAATTGGAATAAGCGGTTTCAGAAAATGAAAGAGTGAATGAATGACCCATGTCCACTTGTAGAAGAAATGGTGTGAATAAAGTTCAGCACACGTGGCTCAAACAGCTATCAAAATGTTGGTGTTGCAAAGTTACTTTGTGAGAGAACATCAGGTACAGCATTTTGGCCATGTGGCGCCTTTCTTTGGGCCTGATCCAGCATGCAGCTGCCTCAGTGTTGAGAAGCCCAGCGGCTGGAGAAGGCCCAGCGGACTCCCACGTTTCACCTGGCTGTGGCAGACAGATGTTTACTTTCGAGAGGTGGGGATGGACTGGTTGTCTTCCTGAGTGGTTGCCATCTGGGCTCTAGCGTGGCTCTGTAGTGTGGCGGATGCAGCGACACACGTCATCAGCACATGCTCCAAGACGTGGCCCAAAGTTCCACATTGATCATGCACCACTAAGTATCACTGCAAATGGGAGAATCTGTTGATTTGACGACTGGTGGAATAAGTGCAGTAATGGTATGTTGAAGCCAAAGCACATCCTAAGAAGAAATGGATTTAAATGTACAATAAGAGGCTTATAACAGAAAAAAGACAGACTTTGAGAAGTGATATATATCCCTGCATGAGGCTGACATCTGAATGATTTCTACTGTTACGCTTAGAGCAAGATATTATGCACAAGACAGGACAGTTGCGCTGAAATAAGATGAAACAGCCCATGCAAAATCGCAGTCAAATGTGAGCTGCAGAAAACACCACTGGCTACCATTTTCACAGTGTAGACCGGCTTCATGTAAAGGTTTCCTGGACAGGAAATTGAAGCAAAGTCATAACCAGTCAGCTCCACCCTTCCATCACCCCTCACCCTTTACCCTCCAAACACCCCTTACCCACCTCAGGGCACTGGTAGATGAAGGAAATCAATTCCCTTCCTTCTCTCCGTGCATTGTTAGGTGTTGATTTAGGGGAGCTAATAAAAAGACACACAAAGCTGCGCCCATCTGCTATTCAGTTAGGATTCTAGAGGTTAGGGAGTGGGCTTCTCCTGTAAAACTGTCTGTAAGCTTTATGCCCAGTGGAGTGAATAAAGGGTCACGGCCACACAATTCATGAGGATGATGCAGTTGATGATGAGGAGGATTATGATGTTGTGGATATGAAGGAGAATGATGTGGGCATGAACAAACTGAAGGCCAGACAATCCATCTTTATACTGTAGTTCGTGGGGAAAAGGACAATAAACTGGATTTAAATTAAATGAATTCAAACGTCTTAGTGGAGGCTCACCCTGAGAATTAGCAACGCAAATTCTATTTAAACCCAGCATAGCTGAAAGGTTGATAATATTCCGAAGGTCCATTGGTCCGAAAATAGTTAAAAATGGTTATATGCAGTTCAAACTAGAATGTTAGGAATTAAACCTTTTTTATCATTGTATGGGCCTGCAGCGCTAAAACGATTTGGGTCAAATTAGATTTTGAGTATTTTTTGCCTATTAGGGTGGGTCCCTTAAAAGTAACTAACTAACTAACTAACCCTAAACCTAATTTTCAGACCAATGGACCGTTGGACCAATGGATCTTCGGAATAATGACCCGTCCCCAGCGAATCATCACAAATAAATATTTAAACCACAACTGCAAGGTTACATTTTTGCAAAATCACTAACTGGGTAGCAGCCGAATGCTACTCGATGAACAAATATAATCAGAATATACCCTTTGCTTTCAAACAAGCGGAACTAGTCAGATTTTGAGCCAGCTACATGCTAACTAGCTGAGCTACCACTGGCTTAGCTTGCCATTGTATTAGCTAGCGAGCTAGCTTAATAATAAACAGGCTTGTCTAATCTTACAACTGACTGCAAACTATTTTAATGTTTTTCAAACATTTTAAGCTCTTGTAGGGCAGAATTATGTTTTTTTAATGCACTAGCTAGCATGTTAGCCCCACCATTTTAGACACTAATTAGTTCTGTCCGCTCAAACGTCAAAGAGTAGACGTTAAATTCATTGAGAAATATACCCAATACTTCAAAGTCTGGAGTATTTTTAAGTTCAGGTACTTCAGGATTTAATGTAATCTCGTTTTATTTATGCATTCGCATTTGTTTTCGCATTATGGTGATGCAATATTTTAGAGAAGTGTATTTCTATCAAAATGAGGCCTAAATAGGTCCATGTTTACACACATAAGTGGAAAATGATTAAGAATAATGTTAATAGATTCCTCAAATACAGCAAACCTGAACAGATATGTACAAAATTCCCCACACAAGCACATTTTGCTAATAAAAATTTCACAAAATGGTTGCGTCTGATAGTCGTGTGACCAGTTCAAGTCAATTACTTGGTTACGAAAAACATGGTGTGTCACTATTAAAAATTAAAACTCCTGAATTAAAAATTACATCACTGGGGTTCTTTTTGGAAACATTTGCCACTTCATGCCATGTAATTCAAGTTATTTGAAATTGACAAATTTCTTAAGGATTTTTTTGGGATTATAAGGATTTTCCTTATTGGATTGGATTTTCCAGGTGGCCATCCAAAGGGGTTGACGTGTATGAATTGTATGCCAAATTGTGGTACAGTATATTTTGATGGAAAACATCATTCTCAACACATTGATATACAATTTTATTTCAAAGGTACATATTAGTTCAAATGTTATATTGCATAAACACCCCAAATTTAGAATAAACCAGAATAGTCCTGCAGATCACTCGAGCAAATATTTTACCTTCTCAGCCAAATCCACGCAAATCCACAAATCACTGTGAATTACTTTGAAATTCATTGAAATTCTCTTCAATATTTTGCTGCTAAAATGCTCCAGGCGGTGCCACGTCCACCACACCACAGAACCACCATGGGCCCTGAAAGGCGACCACACAGAACCCAGTGAATTCAAAATGCTAATGGCCTCTAAATGGAGGCATGTTTAAATGTAAAACTTTAACACTAACTGAATAGTTGTAGTTGCAAACTGAAACAGTTTTTCTTTTCGTATGGTTGTGTAACCATTGTTCCAGCTAAGTGCTTGAGAGGGTTTGCATAAACAGAAAGTGGAAAACATGAAACACACGATGCATGAGTGCACGCAGCCCCAAAGCCATATTGTTCTTTTATTGTCTATATGATCTACTGCTGACAGGTGCAAGTGAGTGTGAAGAGTAGCTCTGTTTCAGAAAAGTACGTAATGTACGGCATCAACACAATGTAAATGTTCAAAGCATTCCTGCAGGCACAGAGGTGTGGTGTGACTTCAGGGTTGTCCCTCCTAAGCCATTGTTCTGCACAAGTGGGAGATGGCTTCAGTTTTCAAGCCGTAGAGGGTGCAGGAGCGAGGGTAGAGGCTGAAACAGGAGGAAAGCTGAGATTGTGCCCCTTCGCCTGGAGGCTTGTGGTTGCTTGTGATGGTTTACTGCCTGACAGTGCTGATCTTTATTAAACTCTATGGACAAATGCAGTCACATGCTATGGCCTTATTATGGAAAGGAGCACAGTGGGGAAGAAAACTGCCTGTGGAATGAGCCCATCACAGCCCTTAGAGACTCAACTTTGTCTCCATCCCTCACACTAACTGTGATGAAAACCAGGGCAGCAGCAGCAGGACCAACTGACTGTCTGTGTGACTTGATGGGGAGTGTCATCACGGACAACCCATGCCCAGAGGCTGATAGAAACAAGCTCAGCCGTAACCACTTTGAATGAGGGGACAGGGAGAAAGATGTGCATGATTTCTCTCCCGTGCCTCCTTAGGGCGTAAGGAGAGCCGGGGAAAGTCACACATGGGATTGTATTCAAATCACACCTCATTTACCTCGTCTCGTCGGTACACCTTTTCCCTAAGCAGACAAAGCGAATCTGCCATGTGACCGTTTCCATATTCAGCGTCTGATGTACCTCCACTGCAGAGCACTGGGCCAGATATAGCAAGCTGACTTCAATCAAGAGAAGGTCATAGTGATTTGAAATGCATGAGGCCCCTCGCTAGCCAAGAGACTTTTAGGCACGCTCCATTGAAAGTAAAATACTCTGGGAAACTATATTTTCTATTCCAGTTGAGCCCAACTGATATTTCCCAGACATAAAAGCTCCCCATGCCCCACTGCTGCAGTGGCAGAAAGAGAAATGAAGCAAAATTGTATCAACATGCATCCGTGATGAGATAGTGAAAAGTTCAAGCATAGCCTGCAGCTTATCAGCAGATATCTAAAATGTTTTAAAGTTGCCAGCACTCTGTGGCATCCTGTCGAGTGTGATTTACTTTCTTCTTTCCAACTTTAGTCAAAGCGAAATTTCAAAATCTGATGCCAAGAAGTAGGCCAGAATGTCTCATTGATCCTCCTCATGTGTTTTTCTTGTGTTTTGTGATTGGAAACGTTAAGTCAATTTACTGAACTTTGATGATGAAATTTGTCCATCTCCCATTACTTTAGCTATATAGTTAGGTAGGTAGGTAGCTAGTTAGAGGGACTGTATTAATTTCAAATTAGAACATAAACCTATGGAACTGTCTTTTCAGTTACAGTACTGTGCAAATGTTTTAGGCACCCTTTTTGTTTTAAATTAAAACAAACAAAATTCCCCCAGGCATCATCGTCAACAGAAAATCATGTGAAATCCCCACCCCTCTAACAAAAAAAATGCAACATAAATCAAATATGAGATTATTACATTTTCTTTTTCATTAAAGTAACCATTCAATTACTAATTTACAAACCTTATCTTAAAAAGAAGCAAAAACTCAAAAACTTAAGCAGCGTCCCCAGGTTCGAATTCTGACCTGTGTGACCTTTGCTGCCTGTCTTTCCCTATATTTTTGTCAAGGCAGCTTTATATTCAGTTGGTTTTAATTCAGTTAGCTTTTCTGTTAATTTTATATTCATTTCATGGGTAGCACAGTGGAGCAGTGGTTAGCACTATTGTGTCACAGAAAGTAGGTTGTGTTCTACCAAGCCTAGTTTCTGTCTGGTATTTGCATGTTCTTGGTTTTCACTGTGTCTGCATGGGTTTTCCCCCACCCATGCTACTGGACAAACCCTCCATTGCATCACCCAGAGGTTTTCTGAAGAGTGGGTTTGAAGCTCAAATGGGGCGGCTCAAGATGTCACCATCTTGGCAGTGGCTAGCTACACCTAACTCGCAAGCGACTCATAAATGGGTAAAGGGGTGGAATGTGGGCAAGACCGGCATGACCTGGGCAGGATGACTGATGTCCAAGCACACCCACCTATCTCGAAGTTACCAAGCCTTAGCTAGCTAAGGCTAACAGATTAAGTAACCTTTGATTTGGGTGTTTGATTAATACATATTTTTGCAGACTGTTCAGTGGTAACTAGTGGCTTGGGGTGACTAGTCAATATTCCGAAGGCCCATTGGTCTGAAGGTCCATTGGTCCAAAAATCGATTGAATTGAGTAACGCTTTGGGTCAAATTCAGGGTATTTTTTGCCTATTAGGGTGGGTCCCTTAAAAGTAACTAACTAACTAACCCTAACCCTAACCTCTAACTAACCCTAATCCTAATTTTTGGACTAATGGACCTTTGGACCAATGGACCTTTGGAATAATGACCTGTCCCTGTGGCTTGGTTGGGGGTATTAAAAACTATGACCGATATACACCCTCATTAACCATGGCAACACCAGTGTAACTAACATCACCAAGCTATCAATACCTGCTAATTAGCTAGAGGCCACTGCTAGCAGATGGGCCCTCTGGACTATACCCAGCACACACTGTCACTCAAAGTGACCATGCTCCTAATTATTCATAACTTTATGGTTTAAAATAGCTTAAACTGATTTGAAATTCACCTCCATACAGTGAAAATGTATGTATATATAAAATGTCCAACATAAAGTTGGACATTTTAACATGGCCAACTTATGGGGATTGACTCGCTTTTGGAGCCAGCCTCAAGTGGTCATTCAAAGAACTGCATGAGGTTTTTTTCACTTCCACGTTAGCTTAATTTTTCAGCGCAGGAGGCTGGGGCTTGGGTAGGAGTGGCAGTCCAGTCACTATAAAAACATTAAGATGTCATCACCATCGAGACGTGCAACTGGAAGCACAACTCTGATCCTCTGGTGTTATTCTACCAGCATGGAATGACTGCAATGAGCCAGTACAACCCTGTGCTGCTTTATGCCCAACCTCTCTAAACACTGCTAGTCCTGTTTACACATTACAATGCCTAAGTACTTCCTGTGACTGCATTTCTTGTAAAACCAAGACCACACATCGGCTGCCATATCTTGTTCCTTTTCGGTTCCGAGCTTTACCTACTCCAGCTTTCCAATTAGGATGTGACTGAGCCATCTCTGTTTACTTTGCCTGAGCAATTGTTGACCCTAACCACACATTGTTTACGTGTGTCTCAAAGGGATTGCAACTCCCCACGTCCAATAAAACGCACAACCCCAGATCTCAGGGTGAGGACGAGAGATTCCAGCGGGCCTGCTTTCCCACAGGTAGTCTGGCTTACTCTGACAGCCAAGTCGGAGAAAAACGAGCACAGCTGCTGGCCTTGCCCCGGGTGAGTTCAGGGCATTAAGGCAGATTACATTCCCGGGATAAAAGGAACACATCCAATGGTGTAATCCCTCTCATGGCCTCTGCTCCTTCTCAGCTATTCCCAGCACCTCCACCTCTCTGACCTGCCTTGCAAGCCAGCAAACACAACTCCGATCCCCTGAAGGAGCAGACATCCTGAAGGACTCTGTACAGACGTCGGATGGTGTTGCGGCAACAGCGGTCGATCTTGGATACAGGCTATTAAATTTAACCACCGCCTGCTCAGACGCAGAGAAGACAATGACTCAGGATGTCACACTACTGTGTTATTTTACTCTGTGGGAACACCTTTGGTAGGATGCAAAGGGGGACGGCTCACCAAATCACATCAAACAGATGTTTGCCCCTGTTTACTGACTTGACAAGCTTAAACAAACCTATAATAGGACTTTCCCCAAACAAAACGACAGTATGTGCAGAAACACAAGTGCACTGTCATTACCTCCCTGATAATCCTCCCAGAGACAGAAAGTGAGCAACACAAATGAAATGAGACCAATTCCTATATAGGCCCTGAGGCCCATTTGTACCGGTGCTTATCTCAGGATTCCGTAGCATGAAGCAGATGAGATTCTACAGCTCCCCCTGGACAAGACGCCAGTCTGATGCAGGTACTTTCCCAACCAAGGCCGGTACCCATTTAGAGCTGGGTGGACTGGGACAATGCAGATAAAGTGTCTGGTCCAAGGACACAGATAGGTAGCGTGACTGGGAATCTAACCCAGGTCCACATATTGGTAGCCCAACTCCTTATCCCACTGAGCAACCCTGCTCTACACCATTTTCCACTGCTGTAAGAAAAGAAAAAAAAGCTCAGTTTTTCTCACATTCTTTGTGCTTCTTATTGGGGCGCAGCCCGATTCCATCAATTTATGATGAAATGTCTCTCCGCTTATCCTACACTTCATCTTTCGTCTCAGAGCGGCTGCATTTAGACTCCATTATCTGAGTTTAAAGCCTTTGTGCGAGATCTGGTTGCAAAATCAATTAGAATCCGCCTCCTGCTTTTTATCAGCTGCATTCTCCGCGCTCCTCTTCTCTCCGCGTTCTCTCACCGTTGGTTTGTGTATTGCCCATTTTAACAACAAAGGAACTTCAAATTTAAATGGATTTGTTTCATTAATGCTAGATTCTGATAACAAAAAGGTAATATTACATATTTCTCCTACTATTTTGAAGGCAGACTGCTTGCTTACATTGTCAACAGCCCATGAGGCAATTTCAGTTTATTTAGAAAGAAAGAAATGATTAGAAAACTGCACTTTAGCATCAGTATTCCACTGAATGAATAGACGTGAAGATGTCTGTCCATCGTACATATGTGACTTTAGACATTCTCCCCTTTGATTGTCATCAAACTGACAGAAAACAAATAGATTTATCCCTTTTTCACACACGGTGTCAGCACCTGCCTAGAGGTTGCCCTATACACAAGAACACTACTGACCAAGAGTATCCATACAAGATATACTGCAAAACACAAATCTAACCGAATATGAGTTTTACTTCACACTGCACTGTGACACATTGTCCGCATGCCTGGGAAGCCACAGTTCATGCGTTCTTTCATGACAACCTTGTACAAACACTACACTTCAGTGCTAGAACTTTTGATGATGCTGCAAGAAGCAAAAACCACCGTGCTTTTTCCAACTCTTCATTTTTATGTTTCCCTTCCTTTCTGTCAGACAAAGAGCTTATGGAGTCATGAGGTCACTGGAGAGAGGTGTTTGGAGATGCCAGTATCTTTGCAGGAGAACAAAAGTCTTTAGGGTCCTGGTGCTTCCTGTCTTACTGTATGGTTGTGAGACTTGGATACTAACCGGTGACCTAAGGCGATGACTGGATGTCTTTGGTACAAGGTCTCTTCGGAGGATCCTTGGGTGCCTGCTGGAATGACTTTGTGTCAAACGAGCGGTTACTTAGGGAGACTCTGATGAGGAGTATCACTTGCATAGTGAGAAAATGTCAGCTACAACATTTTGCCCAAATGGCGTGTTTCTCTGGTCATGAATCAGGATGCAGGTGCCTCAGTGGTGAGGACTCCAGTGGCTGGAGAAGGCCAAGGGGACGGCTATGTTTCACCTGGCTGCGCCAGATAGATGGTTACTTTTGAGAGGTAGGGATGGACCGGTTGTCTGCGTGGGTGGTTGCCATCCAGAACCCAAGCCAGTTCTGTGGTGCGGTGGATGCGGTGACGGGCGGCACCAGCGCATGCTCCCAAACATGACTTGACTCTGGCAGACAAACACCCAGAAACACTCACAAACAATTGACCATTTGTCAATCATCAGTGTGTTTCTGAGCCAGCTACATGCTAACTAGCCAAGGTCATTGGAGGTTAGCGCTATATTCCCCAGGACATATATTTCCCGGAACCGATAAAATGACACTTTTTGGTATAATTATCCATATGATCTGAAATCCAAAGAAAATTTTCTGACCCTCAAAATAAGTAATTTTTTGACGGGACTCAAGTGATCTTGAATTTATTTGCTGCACCATAATAATTTGAATGAATTGTAGATATTTTTCAAACCATTATCTTGACACCCAAATTAAGGTATTAACGTGATAGTGGGAAGTTATCCTAATTTAAGCAACTCAAGAAATGCACATATGTGACAAATGCATCACTTCTACTTTTATTTTGAACAAATCTTGTATACATAGGTACCGGGGAATATAGGTACGCACCCGGTCATTGGCTAACTAGCTGGCTACAGCGAGACAAGTTCACTTTTTTCTTTTTTTTAACAAACTTTGTCATATTAAAATATTGTTTGCAATCGAGCATTTGAGCACTCTACTCAACTTTGACAATTGCTGTGTATGAGAAAAAAATGCTTGTTTTCCACAAATTGTTGAAAAGAAAATACATGGGTATCAATGGGCCACCTGTAGTAGAGCTTTAAACAAATTCAAACCACATTTTTCCAAACCTTAAAATTGCATAGTGTAGTTATTAATACGTTCTTGCATTTTATGATTTTATATATATAGATATTGCTTGTGATTTTAAATTTCTATTGGGACTATTTGCATCCACAATAAATAAACTGACTGGAGCTAAATTCTAAGATTGGTGCAGAGTCGATTGAAATGGGTATGTTGGGGGGAAAAGTGCATAAAGCTGGTAATATTTCTTCAGACATTCTTGTTACAAAATAGGTTGCTCGCATTATTTCTTTGTTATTTTGAGTGCACGATGAATTTTTGTGTCACCCATCATGCCTGCCCTATTGACTCCCATTCATTCATTCTTAAACTAATTTTTATCATTTAAAAGGAATGTATTGTCTGTTCGGTCTTGTCTTACAACTGACCGTAAAGTATTTCAATTAGTTTTTAGAACAGTTTTTACATGTATTAAATCACATGAAAGGGAATATGATCGTTGCCGTTACTTTGGATGTTGTTTCCTTTTGTTGCCTCAAAGGTCGGCAGAATAAAGCAGAGTTGAATTTGGGTGTCAGTGCCAATGTCAGTGTCAGTGTTAAAGTTCTGCAATTATTATTTGTGAATCCCAGAATTACTTTGAAATAAATTGAAATTTGCTTTGAAGTGGTGCAGCCATTATGCTAAGTGTGCCTGGTCCCTTTAGACGTAAAACTGTTGCACAGGTCATTGTAGACAGCGGGAAAGCCCGCAGCTTTTCCTGTCATTCGTAAAAAACACATGTTGCTGTCCATCAAATATAAAAACGCCACAGATCGTGCCGACCCTCAGGTTAAACATAGATCGATGTAATCAGTCATGAATCTTTGCCGAAGCGCCCGACAACCATTGACAGCTTCACATCATGAAGGGACACCATTCCACGCGGGTGACCTATTTATCAAGATGTATGCTTGCAGCTCCTCATATTACAGGAAGAAAGAAATGATAAAAAAAAAAATCCCTCAGTAACGCAGGACGGGAAGAAACGGGCAAACCATAAATGCGTGTGTATGCACGTGTTGCCTCTCGTGTGGCTGTCTGACTCTTTACACCATCACCATCCATCACTCCAGTCTTTTGCCACTTGGCCGGTTAATTACCTTTTCCTGTTCACTCACGCTCACAAAGAAAACAAGCCCCTTTCAGACTGTTTGGACAGACTTCATTCTCCGTACCCCCCACCCGCCTTTTCCAACATCTCTTTTTCTCTCTCCTCAATGGATCGAGGCCAACCTTCACCGTCTGAGCCCCAGATCTGTCAAGCTTTCATCAGCTTTGGCCAGGGTCAGACTGCTGGAAGGGCCACGCTGGACTCAACCATCATAGAACGAGGGACTTTAACTGCCGGAAAGACCTCCTCATTAGACATCTAGACATCTGGTGGTGAATAATGATAGCTTCAGCTTCTACCTCTGAACTCTATGGAGCTCTGATGGAAAACAAGACATACTGGGGATGGGGGGAAAAATCTCATCATTTTCAGTATTTTTGTCATTGTTGTGATCCATTTTTCATTGTAGCTGACATTTTTTTTGTCCATCTGATGATAAATTAGCATAATTAAAGTTCAACATAGCCCTGGAAGAAAAAAGATTACCCAGCCAAGTGATAACACCGCACAGTGTTGGCACAGCCATCAAACTGTTAGAGAGTTACAACGTTTGTAATTACTCCTCATTTTTTGACATTGAACACGGAGAATGCTTTCGTCAAAATTTCATCTGGAAAGTGCTCGTTTTAAAGCGTTTGTAACATGGACGCCCACACCTGAAGACCTGCATGATCTCTGAGATACACCCACTGATCCAGTGTGCTCTCTTTGTGACGTATCAACACAGCCTGTTGGAGCCAAAGACCCTCCTCCCCCCTTTCAGCAGCCCCTTTCCTTTTAAAGTGACAGGCACCAAATCAGGTAGTTTTTGTTTGATTTCTGACTTCTTCTTTTTTGCGGGGGGGACTCTGCCTCAAATCTGTTTTTTTTTTTTGTCCTACGCTGTTCAATGCTTACATGGACTTGGTGTGGGGTAGGGCTGTGGAATCCAGCAATTTAGGCAAATTTGTTAGCGAGGAAAGGTTTACTGACCTTGACTTCGTGGACAACCAATACTTTGCATCACTTTTTACCAAAACTGGAGCAACTTTCATTTTTGACCCCTGTACAAACTGAAATTGACCTTTGTCACCATTTTTGCTGTTTTTACCCCATAACTTCATAACATTCAGTCACAGATACTCCAAACTATACATTTTTAGAATCTTTATGATCAGCCAAATAATATGCTACATGTTTCAATATGATTGGAGGATTTTTACATTTTGACCCCCATGTAATCTTTCATTGACCTCTCATGGTCCTCACAGGTCCAATCCAACCTGCCTCCAGATCTGAAAATAAACCTTATGGTATGTACTAACTGTGGTAGAAATTTCAAGCTTGTATCATAAAATGCAATGTTCTCATATAGGAGCTTATGTGCTACACTATAAAATGTAGGGGTTAGTAACTTGAGTATATCAACAAACTTTGGCTCATTGGAAAGCTACGGCTCGCCACTAACTATGACTATAAATTGGTTCATTCTGTGTGCCATCATTACTGCTTATTACAGAGATCAATTTTGGCTTGTTAGTTTGGAACTCATATTTATCCTTCCTGCAGCTATACTGCCATCCTGTGGTGTTTAAATTGAAGTGCACAAGAGTAATAATGGGCGGCTAAGGCTCTGCCTCCACAGTACTGATTCGTTTTCTCTGTGAGACAAGCCTTATGGGATTTTTGATGTTGAAACTGCCACATCTTGCCTGTAGGTTTCCAAACATTGTTCATTGATTAAGGTATTATCTTCACAGAGATTAAATAATGCTCTGTGTCCGTGTTACAGAGACATCAACAAATTTTCTCCCCTGAATTTTCTCATTAGTGAAAGAAAAACAGAATGTTCAGCTGTATTACTAGAAAACCAAGCAGAAAAAGGAAGAAATTTCTTTTTAAATCAAACATGTTTTTTTTCTGCTCAGTTCTGCTCTGAAGGAAATGAGGCTGTGCTACCTTCACCGGGGACACTGTGTTTGTGTGCACAAACAATTGTGCACCTCTAATTAGAATGGTTCATTATTTTTTGGCTCCCACAAACTCAAGCTACTTTTGTTTCTGCACACGGACTTGGCTGAGGAAATGAGAACAAAATGAAAAATTCAACAGGCAAGCCAGGTGCTGCGGTAAACTCCGCACAGGTGAAAGGAAGCATAGCATCGAGGCGCGGCGGGAGAGAGAACAAAGACAAAAGAAGCGCGTTAAAAGTTGTGTTCGTGAAAATATTAGCCTGTTTTGCAAATCACCTATTGTACTAGAGATGTAAAACTCATCATTTGCATTGAGAATGCAAATTTGGCCAGTTTCAGCACTGCTTTATGTAATGGTTTTGTAAAGTCCACATTCCTATGCGACATGTAACTGAAACAGAATTCAGTCAGCCACCCAGTGGAGGTTGTTGAGAGATCTATTTTGGTCCAACAGCCCACTCCACAACACTACACAGCGGAGGGTCCTGATACAACAGTTCCTTCCAACAGCTCCAACAGTACTTCACTTGCATTTCAAACCACCATTAGGCCTATATGCAGTGATGACAGCCACCTGCTCCTACTCTGTCTGAACTGTCACGCCACGAGAGCCAAATTCACCGCAGTTTGTTCTGCAGGAGGGTTGTTGGTTTTGACTGGGAAACACAATACTCCCAGTTCCCTGCAGTTTATTTAGAGGAGAAAAACAGCTGCTCAGGCTTATGGCAACTAATCGCCATCTCAGGACTCGCTCAGCCACAGGGAGGGTAAAATGTGACAGCAGCAAAAAAACACACACACGCATGCACACATGCATGTGTGTGTGTGCACACACGTTTGCATGCGAGTGGTTAATTGCTGAATAAAAATGCAAAAGGAGTTACTCATGCTCAAACAGAAGTAATTGCATATGCAATCTTGATTACATCCTCCAGATCCCATAATAGAAAAATTCTCAGTCGACACATCACCTTTATGATTGGAATTAATTGTATTTTTAGATCAACATCAAAATGCTTTTTCGTACCAGACAGAGGATTTCAAATGTGCTTAAGATTAAACATGGATGTTCTGTGTTTCTCTCATTTTACGTGTTTTTTGGGGCAGTCATTCTTGATGGGCAATGGATTGAATGTAACATGAGTACATAGGATACAAAAATATGGAATTGTATTCCACTGCAGTTACAGACACAAAAGATTAGAAATATCTGTGTAATCTGATTACATGTTTGTGCACTAGGACACAACAGATTCAACACCATTCAGTTGTCAAGTGAAGCAGAGTGAAAGTTAGCGCCCATTCACACTATGACGTGACGTGGCTGACGCTGGTCGATGTAGCAGATTCTCAAAAATCTCTGTGAAACGGCGGAGAAGGCTCGCTTCAGGGGTCCAAAATTGTGTGTGTCTTCATCACAGGTCGACGCCGCACCGACGGAGCTCGACGCCCGCCGACGGTCCACCGACTCTCCATGACACAGTTCAACTTTCGCCGTCGGAGGGCGGGCGCACCGGCAGCGCACTCCCTGGAGCAGCAGCACAGCCCTGTGGAGCCGATCGCTGACCCAACGCTCGAGACGCCACACGACGCAGCCCATACAAACGTGACGCAACTCTGCGACCTCATCACCCGCCACCTCAAGTACCTCAAGCTCACACTCCTGTCGCAGCCTCTCTGGGCCGTCCACCCTCTCTGGGCTTCAGAAACTGAATGACGTCTGACGTTGGCCGGCGGAGGCAAACGGAGCAGAGGTGACGTCATGGAAGCGGAGCTCAACTCTTGCTGCCGTTTTAGCATGAATGTCGAAGATTTTAAGCATGTTGAAAATTTTTCCGGGACCACAACGAACGTCAGCGTTGCCCGACTGACGTCAACTTAGCTCCTGCGGAGTCTGGCGGACCTCGACGCTGGTCGAAGTTAATCAAGATTTCACTCTCCATCGGCAAAAGCTGGACTAATCGTCAATGTGTGAATGGGCCTTTAGTGGTGTAGGACATGGAGTGCCTGCAGGCTGCAAGATTGGTGACTGTGTGCGCTCCCTTCTCTGAAGCCACTTCAGAAGTTTCATAGCTGGGTGAGTTACTAATTTTGTCTTTTATCAGTGTAGTTTGTGACGGAACAATACAGATAAATTGATTCCATTAATGGCAAACCCATCAAACCTTTATTATTTTTGCAGAGCAGGTAGCTCAGTGGGATAGGAGCTGGATTACCAATATGTGGACCTGGGTTTGATTACCAGTCATGCTACCAATCTGTGTCCTTGGACAAGACGCTTCATGTGCATGATGCTTGTTTCCACCATAGGAACTCGCAGGCCATTTTAGGGGGTCCAACACCATTATGCGTTCTAGTGCAAGGCCCGCCTCTGAAAGGTGATTTTTGGGGCCTTTATCGGGGGCGAGATAAGTCCCTGCTGCAGGGTAGGTACTTCTGAGTGGCCCTGAAAAATCATTAGGCAGGGCACGATACCAACTGGTCTTTAACTCGCACAGGAGAAGACGACAACAACAAGCACCAAGCCAGACTAGCGAAACGGGAGCAACAGCAGAAGAGCCAAAACATATGCATGGCAAACACAGTTGTTGGCTTTCTTCTCGACAGAGGAATGAGAAAATCCACTTTGTGGCCACAACTGTCGCAGAATCATTCCCTCACTGCATACGTAGCTGCATGAGCCTGGTTGGTCTTCACCGCAATGGATTCACACCAGCTGATAAGGCCAATTACGGGGCCGCTCCTGGAAATGTTGGCGACATCTGGGAAATAGGTCGAGTTCCGGCGGTGGAAACAGTCCTATTGTTCCTTAGCTATGGACGTAACCTTTGATGAACTGGTGTACCATCCAAGGGGAGCCACACACTCTCATCCACGTCACACTACGGTAACGGGTTTGACCAGATAAGCACCAGCACCAGGGCCTCTATACGACTTACTTCTTCTACTTCATTATTGAATCTCTACTTATAATATCTGCTTGCAAAACCATGAGGCATTTATTGCATTGAGACACTGACTACATCTTTTATTAATTCTGCTTTGCCTGCAAAAACAAATGCAGGTTAACGGCTAAAATGAAATTTATTGCTCAAATAGAGCGGAATTACACACATAAACTGCATGGAACACCCATGGGGAAATCATTGCATTGTGACTTTAATTAAATCTTTTACCAATACCACATCGTCCAATAAAATAAACATGACAACAAGTGAAAGACAACATATACGCTGTGTGATCAGCAGAACTGAAATGTAAAATAATTAAAATTTACATGTTTTCAGTGCATGCAAGATTTCCCATTATTTTTGTTTCTTAATCCCGTGCATTTTCTTTCCTAAATTTATCCTGTATTGATAATGATTGATATACTACAGAATACACCTCAATAAAAGTCACTGACCTTACATTTCTCTCTACTTTATGTACACGTGGCATTGCGTTAAACCAAAATCACCTGAATGTAATCAGATTATGTAATTTTATGAAGGTGGTATTAGGTTACAGATTAACTTTTTATAGCACGTGGTTAGTGATTTTACTTGAGTGTATTTTTAAAATAACCCTTCCTCAATTGGGGATATTTGATACTAAAATTGAATATTTACAATATTCCCCAGTAGGGGTGGGCATCTCTCCTTTATAAGATGATACAATACATATTTAGACACATGGGCTACGATACGATTCAGGAACAATACTTTTTAATTATGGAACGATTCGATTTGATAAAGTTTGTGGCAAGATACGATGCAATCTGATACAATCCTTTGTTTAATGTACACATTCATTTTCCATGATCAGAATAAGCCAAAAGTGACACTGCTTACCATCAAATACATATTTCATGAAAAACCAGGGACCTTCTTCAGGTTTTTGCTACTGTGCTGCAGCATATTAGCGCAGCCTCTGCTCGCCTTTTGTTCACCACTGGGGGCAGCACCGCATACAGTAACAGAAAGGGCAGCATAGGAGAAGCCCAGAAGAAGATGCCAGCTGTTGTTAGCATAGCATAACTTTGACAGTATTAACTAATTTTGAACCAAACATAGTTCAATCAGGTACATTTATCCGTTATACTGCCTTCCACTATCGGACATGTTGATGTTTTTGCCTTGCAAATTTAACGTTCCTGTCAACAGTCTCGCGAGAGCCTTGCACCAACCTTTGAACTTTTATGAGCGTTTGAAGACACAGAAGTAGCAGTGAAACCAGCTTAATTCAACCGATTTATAATGTTAAGATCGAGTCATCAACCGGTTTATACACTCACACGGCCACTTTATTAGGTACACCTTGCTAGTACCGGGTTTGACCCCCTTTTGCCTTCAGAACTGCCTTAATTCTTCGTGGCATAGATTCAACAAGGTGTTGGAAACATTCCTCAGAGATGTTGGTCCATATTGACATGACAGGCGTTGCACAGTTGCCACACTGTTACACCACCAGCAGACTGAATTGTTCATACAAGGCAGGATGGATCCATGCT
>OMMV01225871.1:0-14230 GCA_900302635.1 Chatrabus melanurus | reverse complement strand
TTTCAAGGTGGAAATGGGATTACATCAAGGGTCGGATCTGAGCCCTTACTTGTTTGCAATGGTAATGGACAGATTGACTGATGAGATCAGAGAGGAGTCTCCATGGACCATAATGTTTGTAGATGACATTGTGATCTGTAGTGAGAGTAGAGAGCAGGTTGAGACTAGCCTGGAGGGGTGGAGATATGCTCTAGAGAGAAGGGGAATGAAAGTCAGTCGGAGCAAGACTGAGTACCTGTGTGTGAATGAGGGGGAGCACAGTGGAATAGTGAGGTTACAAGGAGTCAAGGTGCCGAAAGTAGAAGAGTTTAAATACTTGGGGTCAACGATCCAAAGTAATGGAGAGTGTGGTAGAGAGGTGAAGAAGAGAGTGCAGGCAGGTTGGAGTGGGTGGAAAAAGGTGGCAGGAGTGATTTGTGTCAGAAGGATATTTGCAACAGTGAAAGGGAAGGTTTACAAGACGGTAGTCTTGTACGGTTAGAGGCAGTGGGGCTAACAAAAAGACAGGAGGCGGAGCTGAAGATGCTGCGATTTTCTCTGGGAGTGACGAGGATGGACAGGATTAGGAATGAACATATCAGAGGGACAGCACAGGTGGGATGGTTTGGAAACAAGGTCAGAGAAGCGAGATTGGGATGGTTTGGGTATATAGGGAGAAGGATGCTGAGGATGGAGCCACCAGGCAGGAGGAGAAGAGGGAGGCCAAAGAGGAGGTTTATGGATGTGGTGAAGGAGGACATGCAGGTGGTTGGTGTGACAGAGGAAGATGCAGAGGACAGGGTGAGATGGAGACGGATGATCTGCTGTGGCGACCCCTAACGGGAGCAGCCAACAGGTTTCTAATTTTTTGGTCATCAGATTGAAGTGTAAACAATAAAACCGCAGATTTTTGTAAGTGTAAAAATGTTCTGCAGGTTGTTCCAGTGTAACTATTTGGGTAAATCCTGTGGAATAATTCTGATGTAGCATCAAAAGAAAAGGCCAGTTCGGGCACATTTACGTGCACGAGCACAATTTGTTTGCCTTTATTGTCATTTCATTCCATTGCAGATAAGTCACAACAAGAAAATAAGTGACAGATGGAACAAAGGCAACAAAAAAAAACTAGCGGCCTAAATTTCAATAAATTACAGATGCCTGGCTGACTGTGTTGGAACATGGATTAATTTGGCTGAGCGCAGGTGCGCCTGTGCATATTAAACTGTCCGACTTTACGACGATATCTGCAACATAACCTGCAGTCGCACTCCACTTATTACTCACATGACACACACACACAATCATGCCTGCATATGGTGGAACAAACGCATACGTGTTTACGAACGCTCGCACGCGTTGGCGTGCAGCTGTCAGTACACGCTCGCACACAAAAGCTTTCAATAACGTCAACTGTATGATTGTGTTAATTTATCACTGCGGCACACCGGAGGCTGAATGAGGGTGTGCGAGCCGAATTATGCATGTGAAGTTACTCTGATTCGACAAATGGAGATCAATGGCGAGAGAGAGAGAGAGAGAGAGCGCACTGGAGGAAAATAAAAGGAAGAGGAGAGAGGAAAAAGGGAGCCGGCCGGGAAAATCAAAGAGGAGAAGATCCAAGAAGGTGAAAGAGGTTAAAGGGGATTTAATGCTCCGTGGAATATCAGAAAGCTCAAAACATAGTTGCACCTCCACACAAAATCCCTCTTTAGCTCTGCCAAGGAGGTGATGTTTTTGCCACGGTTTGTTGTGGATTTTTTTTCCCTCAGTTTATAAGCAGGAAAAACCTATTCACTTATTTCTATTTCATTATTCCCGCTATCTGTCCGAAACTTGTCGGGGCAGCGTGGTGGAAAAGTGGTTGGTGCGCTTGCTTCCAAAGGAGAAGGTCCCTGGTTCAAGCCCACCCATGCCCATTCTCCATGTAATGTGACGTTGTGTCAGGAAGGGCATCCGGTGTAAAACTTGTGCCAAATCAACATGCAGATGTATCTTTAGACCCAAAATGCAGATGCTGAGCTTGGTAAAACTCTGAGTGGTCCAGTGTTGGTTCCAAGCGAGGTGGTGGTGAGCAAAATTGTCCTTGAAGGCCTGTGGGTCTGGAGGCTCAGCGTGGGCAAAACAGGTGGTGAGGCTGGGCGCGGCCGGCTGAGAAAACACAGGAAAAACAGAGTTAAATCAAAAAGTTCACGCAAACGAAACGTTCAACGAGCCAAAACTAGAGCCAAGTGTACCGCCAACGAACTGGCGAGGAGTGGATGAATGAGCCCGTCTTTTAAACTGCACTGGAGTTGATGGTGAGCCACGCCCAGCCTAAGACTCACAAGACAAACAGACATCCAGGGGGAGGGGAAGCAGGGCAGAGGATACAAACAGAAAAAGGTAAAATCCTAACAATCGGATCTGCTGTGGCAACCCCGAGTGAAAAAAGAGAGAAGCCGAAAGGACTTTAAGAAACTTGTTGGAAACATAGCTGTGACGGTGATCTTGCATGAGAAGCTCTTTGACGATGTCAGAAGTAGCAGCTTTGATCATTTTTTGTCAGTAATTTAAAAGCTAATCCACATGTCTTGATAAATTTTAAGTGCACGCCTGCTGCGTGATGGATTGTCGACAAAATGCAATTTCCTCATTAACAGGCCTCGGGGCTTCTGTGTAAATGATAATTAAGATTTTAAGAGGTGGGTAAACATCATTCTCATGTTTACTCACACTGCAAATGGAAGGCGAGCTGCAATACACAATTTCAAACTAATTTTGGGAACGATTTGACATCAGATTTGTAGGTGGACCTGCAGCAACAATAGCAATTCGATTCCAATTTATTTATGCAGCACCAAGTCACATTGTGATCTGCCCCAAGGTGCTACACTTGAGAATGCTTTAAACCATACCGACCCTATGAGCAAGCGCATTGGTGACAGCGATAAGGAAAAACTCCCTCAGGTGCTTTTTGATTTTCGGAAGAAACTTCAAGCAGACCAGACTCAGTGGGGGAACCATCTGCTTTGGCCATACTCACGAAATAAAACAAACACAACATAGAATTGTCAGAACATGTAGTGATAGAAATGCTGCAGCTACAGTACTGTGCAAAAGTTTTAGGCACTTTTTTTTTTTATTAAAACAAACAACAAATGCCCCCGGGTATCATCGTCAACAGAATATTATGTGAAATCCCTGCTCCGCTCCCCCCCGCCTCCTAAAAAATGCAACATGAATAAAATATGAGATTATTATGTCACCAATCAATTACTAATTTACAAACCTCATTTTAAAAAGAAGCAAAAAACACACAAAAAAAATTTAATTTCCTTGTGGCTGTTCTGCTGAGTACTTAACAACACAAAGACAAAATTATTTTTTTTAAAAACCTGATTTAACACAGCCTGATTTTCTTGTAAATTTGAAGAGACACCCTCAAATAAATTACATCATTTTATCACCTAAAAGAAATTATTAATTATTTTTAACGGTGAGATGCAGTCAGACATTTTACATATTTTTTTCATAAATATGAACTATTTAACAGGTTCTCTTTATGTAAAAGAAAATTTAGACACATGTAATATGCCTAAAACTTTTGCAAAGTACTGTAATTTCCCATATGTAGTCCAGCGTTCACAATGACAGATGGCCAAAAGGAAAAACCAGGAGCCAACGACCAGAAACCAGAACAAACTGTAATGAGTTCCTCCCCTTTATAAAGTTGGTCACCAAGTTTCATGGAGATCAGCTAAAAACCTTTTCAGTAATTTCAGGGTGCAAACATAACAAGCCTGCATGGTTTCAGAATAGCATCCTGGGCCCTACCGTACACCCTGCACAAATCAGAGCAAAGCCCAACGCAAGTGTCATTGATAGTTTCCACCCCAGGGAGTCGTGTTTGTCTTAAAATGAGGTAGGATCGGGCACAGAGCTGGCATGTTCATATCTTCCGTTACCAGAAAGCGTTTGAGTGCAGCACTGTGTTGCACTTTACAACAGTCTGACTGGTGATGCTATGTGCAGGCAGAGAATACGTGTGTTGTGAAGCTGCTTATGTAAAGCATGTCTGACTGTTGCACTCTGTACAGTACTTTGCTCGTGTCAGCACAAACACTTTCGGGTGACAGAAGATACCCAGCTAACAAAGTTACATTCTGGAAACATTGTGAGAATGTTAATTCTATGTCATGGGAACATTTTCTAGAAAAGATTTCTTAATGTTCTCCTAACATTAGAAACGTTACTTTGAGAACGTTACTTCAAACTTCCAACATAAAAGTTGTTAACATGCATAATTTAACCAAAAAAATGCACTTTTTATTTTTGGTAACTATTTTCCTTCGATAAATAGCAGTTTTTGGGTTTGTTTTTTTTTTTACATAGATTGGATGGCAAAAGTTCAAATAACGTAACGTAACGGTAACCTAGATATAACGTTACGAAAACGTTAGGTGTTTGCTGGGTATGAATGTGCCAGCTCTGTGCCTGATCATACCTCAATGTAAGACCACCAAGCAAACAGGAGCACAGGTGGTATTGTTATTATTTAGAGGATGAGGGCGGTGTGCGTGAAAATGAAAGAATGTACAATGAGGCCCGAAATGATGTGCTGCCCAACTGGAAGAGAAAAAATAACAATTTATCCAACGTGAACAAACAAAGAACCATAAGCATTGTTTGTAAGACCGTTACAAAGAGAAAAACCTCGTTGTTGTTGAAATGTGGCTGAAAAATGCACAATGTTTTTCCGCTTTTGCTATGGATGCAGAAACAGCTCCCTTAAATAGTGTTCAATGGCATTCATAGTAGCCTACGATTTAACATATTTACAATGCACAGTGCGCCGTTTAAGGCAAGCACCGAGAGGAAAATCAAGGAGATTGCAGACTGAGGCAACCAGCTGAGGATTGCCAATTTCAATATGTGGATGACAGAAACAAACAAGAAACACTACATACCTGCAAACCGCCCCTGAGCAAGGCATTTATCTCCCAACAGCAGACAGAGGCAGTGACAGATGATATGACCAGCATTATTCATACACACACACACACACACACACATGTTGTGCTGTTTTGAGTCTCATTATTTATTTCCTTCAGAATCAAGGCCATACATATCCCAGAAATCTTATTGAGTACAATTTGACCAGCGTGCCCTGAAATTAAACACCAGCAATTCATCAAAAATAATTTTCCTTTTCCCGCCTCTTTCTCTTTCTCCCTCGCTCGCTTATTGCTGGTGTAATTCTCACCAAGCCTTTAACAGACATGCTAAATCTCTAAATCTCGAGGGAGCTATATCGTACTGATATATTTTTCCATTCTTCCATTTTTACTTTTGCCTGTTTTGTTTCTTTTGGACACGCTAATGAACACAGTTATGGATGGATTTGTGTTGTTTGTTTTTGTAAGTGTAGGCAACTGATTTATTTTTAAATGCTCAATCTCACCTTGATGTTTGGGCCAACATATACGAATGTATTTTCAAACCTCATGTCCGCCAGCCTCCGCCAGCCTCCACTGATGAACGGCGACCACGTCCAAAAATTTTCAATATGTTTAAAATTTCTCTGTTTGCCAATATACCTCTGGCTACATTGGAGACCGTTAGAGAAAGTTCATCTCCGCTAGGACCAAGTTCCCTACGCTAGCCTCCGCTGGCCTGAGTTATTGGTGCGATCGTCTACGCTGGCTAACGTTTGGGTGCTGCTTCGCCCTGCCTGCTCAGAATCACTGGACAGTTGTCCGTCGACCCCCCCTCTCTCCCACACGTTGCCACGTTGGCAAAAGTCCCACTTGTTCTTATGGCGCGCTGGCTAACGCCCGCCTCCGCTAGCACCACATTGTGGAATGCCGAGCTGTGTAACAGGTTCGCTACCAAGCGTGATTTTTGCTGACGTTTGGCCAATTTTCTCGCCTTTCCCCTGCGTTCACCAAACGTTGGGGTAAACATTATGGCAGGATTGTGCCTTAAGATTATTATCAATGTTTGAAAAATAGCACCGCTACTCGAATGGCTATACCGGTGCATGTTAGTAGGTATACGGTTGTGCAGTTGGATGATTCCATTGTTCATCACCGATGGCTGGCCAACATTATGATATGTAGAGCCACCATCATGATGCCACGCCCCCCCAGTGTGCCAGACACAAACTGATAGTGCCATGATTTTAACTTTGCGCTATGTAATTTGATTGAATAAGTCAATTTTTATGATGTTGGCATCAATTTATATTTTATATGTTTTTGACCCCCCTGAATCTGATTTAGACAACAAAAAAAGATTTTATACATACATATTTATACACACACACACACACAACATAAACAGATGTATTTTCACAATGACAATCAATTTTATGTTCCACAAGTTAAATTCATGCTGTGCACAACTTCGTGGACCCATAGGCGAGAGTTGGGTATGTAGTGAGGACTAGTGCCAGTACTCCATCCAGAGGATGTGGCTGACTGCTGACACAAAAGTGCTACCTCTGCTACCAAACCCCGACACCCCATGCATATTAGTTCCCCACAGTTGTGATCTGCTTTTTAAATGTATTTATATTTTTTAAATAAAATGTGTAAATTGTGCTAAAAGGGTGTTTATAGGCATGCATACACATTAAAACACGTAGCATGTTTTTTGAAAATTCGTACCAGAAATGGCTGCCATCTTGGAAAATGGCAGCCATCTAGGATTTTTTGCTTGGCTAATGTTCTTTTATGAATAAGCACCCCATGTTGGATATATGTGCCAATTTTGTTGCTTGTTCTGCAATTTGAATGATCCTGCTGATATTTGCATTTATCTATCAATTTTATTCAGATTTTGAGATCATTCCTGTTGTCTTGCAAAACACAAATCTGTGTCGTGTGTTTTTAACATTGAAGAATCTGTCAGTTAACAGCTCACACGTGATTAGCAGAGGTAATCTGTTGCCTGGTAACCATAAAATGAATCTCAATGCAAATAAAAATGCCCCTTGATCAACAGAATAAAACCTGCATGGAGACAAAACATCGTGGTTGACCAAATTTTTTTTTTCCCATTCGGTATTTATTCAGCCTGTGCTATTTGTGATATGTGACAAAACTTTACTGGTTTTAAAAGTGTTGCAGGTTGGACGACTTGAGATTATCTTACCACTTTTTGGCTGCGCTTGCATCATCAGGTGTAGGATTTCAGAGGACTGAATCCAACTTTCCTTCCAAATCTAAAGAGTACTGACAAATGCAATGGCATACATAGGCATAGTGATACCAACAAATAGAAGTAATGTTGAAAAGCGGTCTTTAAAGCACTATTTTGTGAAGTGGATCCGTCTAACAGGTTACGTGTGTTCTTCCCCCCGTGGCACGAATGCATTTCTGTCAGATGAGCTGTTTGTTTGACATGCGTTATGCTGTGATGCATCATCCATCAGAATAACCCTGTCTGAGATGCAGGGAGATGTTTCATCACATGGGAGCTACACCAAACAGAAACACTACTTAAAATATAGATTAAACCCGCTAAAATGATCAAAACCTGCCCTGATTTCCTGTGTCTTACCTCTCCTCTTCTGTTATCATTTCTTTTCTTCTTTTCTTCCTCTCATGCAATCCAGAGAGGATCAAGAAAATATGCCTTTCCATGAATTATAGAGTCTCAGTGCCCCTCTGTCACTTGTGTGGAGCACTCCTGTCATCCATAAGGAGGCCAATGTATAAAAAATGAAATCTGCAGGCAGGTTGTGAAAAACAAAACTCCTTTCCATCTTTTTTTTTCTTCAGTCGCTCGTTTGGTTTCTCTCGGGTTTAAAAATGTGTTCGAGTCCTTGTCGCCACCTTGAAAAGTCCATTATGTTGGGCTCAGGACTGCATTGCTCCTCTTTGCAGATGATGCACTTCTGAGTCTTCCACAAATGTGTTTATGTCCAATGTTCAGCTGATTGTAAACCAACTGTGATGAAGACCAGATTCACAATCAACTTGGTCATCGGTCAAGCACAAGTACTCTGAACTGTTATATATATATATATATATATATAGCTGTCTCCCTGGGTGATTGCCAACCAGGACCCAGGTTGGTTCCATAGTGTGGTCAGAGGTGGAAAACCCCGGCTTCAGAAACTAAAAGTGCTACGATGTTTTGCTTCTACCTGTGCACCTAAAACAGGTGATTTCACTGATTAGCTCATCAACCTGCCTGAAGAGTTGAACTAATTAGAATCAGCTGGTTTAGCGGGAGGATGGATCAAATATGTGGTCGGCCTTTTACTTTCTGAAGCCGGAGTTTTCCACCTCTGAGTGTGGTGGATGTGGCACTGCATGACACCAGCTGTTAAGGATAACCAAGATAAGATTTGTTATCTACGTTATAATATTTAGGTAATGTAGGCTTATTTGTAAAATTGTCTTTGTTGTCGGTAACAGCGCATTAGTGCACTGAAAGTGCAACTACCTCACAACAGGACCCACCATGGTTCAAAACCATAGGTGCTGAGGGTTAAGAATTAAAAACTGAATGTGGAAGAGATACAAAGTTACCTGGTTATATTTCAGGGAGCACTTGTTTTTTTTCATTCTGTGTGAGAGAGATCTGTTGTGTTCAGTCCTATATCGTGTCACAGTTCACGTTTTGTCACTTCTTGTAGTGCTTTTATTCTGACGCCACTGTTCCTTGTGCTTTTCTTCAGCTTTACTTCCTGTCCAAGGGCGCTATGGCTTCCGATTCACATTCTCATTGAGTCACGCATTATTTAACTTTTCAAACCCCTCACTCCAGTGCCAGATTGTCTTGCTCCCATGCCTGCTTTCTCGTGTTGTTTCTCCATGTTTGATCTCCTGTTGCCGACCCATGCTGCCTCCTTGCATTTCTCGAGCATTGTCTGCGGATTATTGGACTGTTTGCCTGTTATAATTGATGACAATGTAATAACCCTCTGCTTTGTCACCTGGTTAACCTGATTGCTGCCTCCCACATGGACACTGTTGCCTTGCGGGCTACCTTCCATTTGTCCATTGATCCTCTGCTTGTGTCCCCGATTAAACCGCCAGCTTGTCTGTAAATAAAGACTGTTCTCTTTTAACATCAGTGTGGTTCTCTGCTCCGGGGTCCTCAGTTGTGCTACAGCTGTGACATATAGGACCTGGAGGCCCTTTGGTGCCAGTACTTACCTCTGATTCCATAGCGTGAAGTAGATGAAACGACAACTCCCCCTGGACAGGATGCCAGTCCAACACAGGTTACTTCCCCATGCAAGGCTGGTACCGATTTACAGCTGGGTGGACTGGGACAATGCAGACTGGGTAGTGAACCCAGGAGTACATATTGGTAGCCCAACTCTGATCCCACTGAGCTACCTGCTGATTTACAGTGGGGGCAGAAAATTCTGTAGTCCTGAAAACAAAATCCTTTTTCTGCCAAATTTATCAGTAAGCTGATTGTCTTTCTTCTTTGTAGCTGCAACGAAATAGTTCCATTTCTTTGTACCCGATTTATAACGCTGCTCCATTTGTCCCGTTGTACTCAGACTGTCTCCTCCATGCTCCTCCCCTCTGTGTTTGCAGCTGCCTTCAGCTCCTCTAACAAGGTGAAAAATGATGATTTGAGGGAGTCTCTCTGTAACATATGGAAAGACGTTTCCAGAGAGAAATGTCCGTCATTAAGACTTTAACCTACTGCTGGCTCAGGGGCCCCTCACTGCTGACCCAGCTCTCCGTGTGAGCATCTTTGTACATCTGTGTGCGAGTGAGAGACCTCGTTGTCGGATGATGCCCCGCTGTACTCTGACATCCTCATATATCACTCAGTCTGATGCAAATCTTGCACGCGTTTTCCACTTGCACACTTTGGAACAGTCTTAATTTCTGTTGTGCTCACACACACACACACACACACACACACACACACACACACACACACACACACACAGGTAGAGGCCACGAAGAAAGTCAAGCATCACGCGGTTTAATTAATTATCGTCTAAAAGTGACCAAGGTCACAGCGCTGCTCAGCTGGAGAACGTTCCGGAGGTCATGCCCTCGCCATCGGACTCTTCTGAAGCTGTCAGCTGTCTGGGAAGGTGAAGTAAGAGCACCTTAAAACCTCTCTAAGTGCATACGGAGCCAACTGTTGAGACACAACTTTGGACTGCAGACACAGGTTTGAATTATACAAGTTATTAAAAGTAGTGGAAAATGTGACGAAACTTCAGTGAATGTTCAATTATGAGTGTGCATTTGTCAGACACTTTTATCAAAAGCGATTTACAGAACCAATGATGTCTCACTTTTAGATGCTAGGGCAGGACAGTGTTGACAAGCACACCAACAGTGATTCAGATTCAATATTTTGCTCAAAGGCACTTAGACAGCTTTCACACCTACATTGTTTGATCCGTTTCATTTTGAGTATGGTCCAGTTATTTTCATGTTTCTGTTTATTTGGGGAGATATGAACACCCATTCAAATTCTGATGAGGACCAAACAAGCAAAGAATAGGCTGTTTGAATAGCTGGGACTCGATCAAGTTCCAAGAGGACCATAGTACACACTTTAAAATAAAATAAAAAAATTGTTGTTTTTAAGGAAAAAAAACTGGCAGCTGTGGTTGCCAGAATAATTCTGTAAAAAAATTCAGTCAAACTATGCAAATACCTTTGCAGAAAATACTGTAAATTTTACAGTATAAAACTGTTGTAATTTGCAAAAAATGAATAAAAACAAAATGGGATATGGACAGCCTTGAAGCAGAGATATTCTGTTTTGTTTCTGTCAGGTGGTGGAAATTAGTCCAAAAATGTAATGAACTGCAGAATCCATTTTATCCTATTGACATATAGCCTACTCAATTCAAAACAGACATGATTTTTTTCAGAACTTCTCATATTAACATACTTTGTACAAATACAGTAAAAATATATTAATATCGCAATATGACGTAAAATTCAATATATTTTCAGAGTAGTTCCTGTGATGCAAACAGCACAGTGGTGCAAACAGTAAGCGTGCTTACTTCCCAGGTAAAATATTCCAGATCAACATGTGGATCCCATGCCAAACCTGCTGTGGTGGCCCTGAGCAAAATGGGAGCAGCGCAACAAAATCTCATTGAATGGAATTCAACTGATGCTTTCTTCTCCTGATAGAGATGGTTTTTGGCGTTTGAGGTTTGGCAGGTTTGGAATAGTGGCTGGAAAACAAGCGACTTCTTAACGTGACGGTAAGAGTCAGACCACAGTCATTCAGACAGACAGACCAACCAACAGCTATATGAACTTCTCCGCTCTGATTAATTAAACTGTCAAAAAAATGTTTAAGGTCAAGAAGTTTCTTCGCTACAGGCCCACACAGCAGAGCGTGACGGCTCTATTTGCGGTGCCATCTTTCTATCTCGGGCTTAGAAAAATGCTCTCCACACTGTCTGAAACCGGCACGGAGTTTGGAAGCAACGCTTTTCGTGTCAACTGAGACGATGTGAAGTTGGATGGTTTTAAAACAAGACACCAAGAAAGTACAGCTAATGTGCAGACACGGAAAATAAAATGTCAAAACTGACACGCACGCCACACACACACACACACACACACACAGCCGATGAGCGATAGAGGATGGTTGAGCCACAAACAAATAAAATCACACTTGAAGAAAAATCACAGTTTTGCCCATGTGTAATGTTGGCACTGTACCCATGGAGTCGGCAAGAATATGTCAGATTTTTCACTTTCAGAAGCGCCTTCAATGCCTTGGGAGTTTAAATAAAGTAGACCTCAGAGGACGATTGCCGTCTGTCTTGAAGTTTTTTTTACATAAAACGTGCCAGGCGGTGAAATCTAATTATTGTCTTCAGTGTAACAAGGTCACAGCACTATTCCTGTGAACAGCAAAGTTTGAACATTCAAATGACACACTGCTCAGTCAAAGGACAAGTTCACTTTTTACAACTTTAGTCATGTTAAAAAAAAAAATGTTAGAAGCCTCTGAGTGCTCCACGCATCTTTGACGATTGTTTAGTATGTTCTACAAACAGCTGTTGGGTGTCAACAGAGCGGCTGTGGTTGAGCTCTAAATGAACTCACACCATGTTTTTCCTCAAATTTAAAATTGCATAGTGTAAAGTGATGCCATTTCATGCTGTACTTCAAGATAAAAGAGGACGACTTTGTGATGTAAGTGCTGTAACGTAAAGGTGAGCACATGCTTACAAAAGGCTCATAAAGACGACACTGCACAACTCAAGAATTCAAATCCAAACACTGATCCAAGTCATTGTGACACTTTGTCTTCAACTTTTAAGTCAATCAGAGGCGTTGCACTGGTGGCTGAGGTCAAAATGTGAAACATGGCAGAGAATCAATTTGAACTTTTTGGGTTGACACCTGGACCTGGCGAATGTTGGAAGAGGACTAAGCAACGGTCACATCTGACACGGATTCGGCGCTTTAATACTTTTTGGTTTATTCAAACTGGCAGACACTAACACAAGACTATTCTCAGTTCTACTCTAAGAGGTGACCGGGTGGTTAGGCTGGTATCACACTGAGAGACAACCATTTTGCCAATGAATGTTTAGATGACTGCTTGACGAATTTGTTTTTTGTTTTTGGCGACATTGGGGTGACATATTTCCCACTTTTTGATGTCCATTTAATGAATTAGACGACCGCTGGGTGTCTTGAAGAATATTTGATGAATATTTGCTAAGCGGCCGTATGTCTGTCGCCCTCAATTTGTTAATTAGTTGCTAACAACCGGCGACCGCATTTCGACCATGATCCGACCTTGTAGCAAATGAAGCGAACCGGGCGACTCAAACAGACCGGGTGGCGACTTGGTAGCGGTCTATTGAAGACTCCTTGGTGAGTAAAAAGACTAGTTTGACAATAGTTAGAGACAAGTTAGCAAAAATAAGCAGCCGTTCGTTTGCCACCAGGGTTTTCAACATTTTCAAAATCTGCAGGTGAATGAAATCGAGGCGAGCAACTAATTAGCAAATGGAGATACTGATTCTGACTGCTTAGAGAATAATTTCAGACTAATTAGACGAATTGCCATTTGTCTCAGTCGGCAATCGGTCGCAAGCCCAGTGACATACCGGCTTTAGAGCAGCGAGCTTGTGACCAAAGGATCCTCAGTTTCAGATCCTCGCTTCCCCATCAGACAAGAAACTTACTTGAACAAGGTCCCCTAGTTGCTTCCGGTGTGAAGTGGGGCACCGTGCATTGGTGTGTGAGTGTGACTGGGTGAATGTGAGGTATCATTATAAATCACTTTGAGCGTCTACATCAGATGGAAAAGCGCCTTAGAAATGCAGTCCATTTACCTTCCTACATAACACACGATGTTCAGATTTCTGTTAATCTCCATAACTGCATGCACACGCATGCTAATCAATGAATGATGAAGTTCTTTTCTTCTTTCCTTCTCTTCTATGCAACTGTGCAGAGTGCTGCTGGATTCTGCTGGAAGGAGGATTATGAAGTAAGGAAGCTGAAAGGCATTGCCTCAGGTTTGACGACTGCCGAGTGAAGGTGGGACGCCACTCGGTCGCAAAGTTTCATACAGTTTACCTCATTATTAGACCTAATGTTACCCAGATTCCCACTGATTCACATTTTCATGCAGTGAACAAAGAAGAAAAAGAAAGCACAACAACAATTTGCAGCTTATAAGAAGGTCATCAAGACCTTATTGATCGTCAGTTAAAGGGGAGTTGAGACGTTTTTCCAAACGTTTGCAGCAATATGTTCAAAAATTACGTTTACTGAAAGACAACATATTATTTTTAAAATTATTCAAATGTAACAGGATAACTAGAATGTGGTTGATTAATTGGGAAAACAATCAGGGTGTTATTAAAATGAACCACAAGTAACTGGACCAGTGTGTCTAATTTAAAAGGTTACGACCCAGGCACATTTTCATCTAATACCTAACTATGGCAACATAATTTTGCTTATTCCATAATATATATCAACTCACACATAATGCTGCATGAATACTCACATACTTTGATGTGTGAATACTTGAATAAGTGGAATTTTTCTCAAGCTTCAGATCTAGGTAGTGGGGACATGGAGATATCTTTTTGGATAAGGATCAGCGTGTGGGATTATAATGAATGCTGCTGTTTCATTTCAAAAGCTAAATTTTCAAACATACAACTTTTTCAAACAACTATAAAATTTGATTTAAAGGTGCTATAAGTGATTTAGAGCAATAAGAGATGTTGCACTAAAGCACCAGCATCTCAGACCAAAACACTGCCCCCCCCCCC
>OMMV01225869.1:0-15553 GCA_900302635.1 Chatrabus melanurus | reverse complement strand
ACTACGCACGTCTCACACTGTGAGGTGCAAGTGCACCTGCTTGGTGCAGACGGCGCGCACACTGCACAACGTGCGTACGCAAATACAGCACGGTGCAAGTGCAGCACCCCGTGGGTCGGGAGTACAAAAGGCGCACTACGGCCACACGTTGCTATCAGCGTCCCTGAGTGTCCGGACATCTCACGGTGCACCTGCCACGCGCACAGCGGCTGTCCGCCGTTCTTCCACCTTTCTGACAGCGCCCATGCAATCTTTACTGTGCTTTTCCATCCTCCACGTCCTCCACGGAACCCACAAATCGCAGAGGATGCACGCTCCCACCAATCGTGCGTGTGGTTGTGACTGAGGCTTTAGGGACGTTCTTTACAGCAGAGGTGGGACGCAGTCACATTCAAGTCTTGGCCCTGCAAGTCCCAACTCAAATCCCTAATCCTAATACAGGACAGTTAATCTGACTTGAGACTCCACTTGGGACACCCCTTGGACTTGCAGTGCCAAGACTAAAAGGGGCTTTTAGGCTGACATCCCACTTCTGGATTCAATGCTTTTCTGTAGCTGCACAATGTCCACTGGTGGCAGCTGTCATATTATAGACTTCCAAGACATCTGAGGTCTTGACCCACATATTAACTATCTCTCCATCACTCTCAAGTGTTAAACTGAGCAACTATAAATATATTATCCACATGTCAGAGGGGAAGCTTGTCTGATTTAGTTACCCTGTGCCATCCTGTATAAGGGAAACTGATCTCAACATGTGCAGGGGAAGAGTGAGGCTTCACAAAAGGGGCATGTCATCAAGTTGCAACAGGCATATTCGAGTTTCTACTTCATCTAATCTGCAAGTATTTGGATTTGAGGTAAATGTGCAAATTCCAAAAAGTTAACCTTTATAATTTGCAACAGAAAACTGGCGTCAGTTCTGGTAATAAGTTACTAGGACGTTGCCTACGGAAACCCATGAGATGTAGAGGTGGGCATTGTCTCAAGGTAACATGGTGTGATTGTTGTTCTGACTTATGGGGTCATGTGGTATTCACTTGGTTACAGTACAAATGTTCTTTTAGCAGTTTTCAGGCAATAGTCTGATTGAATTGTCATTTTGCAAGGCTGACGCCTGTACCAAAATGTATCGCTGTAACAAAGATTTTGTGTGATGCTTCAGATAGACACCATGCTTTAGGCCATTAATGTATAGATTTTTATTTATTTTTTTAAAAACAAAAATTGCAAACCTTTGCTGGCTCCAGTTTTTTAGCACTGCTGGTTGAAGATCATCAGAGGAGTTAATGGCGTTACTGATTCTGTCATCATCCGTCATTCATCTATCAACTACTACTTCAAATGGCTACGCCTCCTCGGGTTCTTACTGTATCAGTGTGAATTTTTATAACATGTAAACTAGGCCTATAAGCCCACAAACTAATGGAGCCAAAATTTGGAATTTACATCTACAATTTTTGCAAGAAGTGGAAATAATGATAATCAGGTCAAATCTTCCAGTCGCGGCTCCTCCTAGGGTTCTTATTGAATCAGTCTAAATATTGTACCATTCAAACTAGGCTTATGGGGCCTCAAATTAATGCAGCCAGAATTTTGAATTTCCATTCACATTTCCCATAGAAAGTGGAAATTGATGAAATTGGGGCCATGAAGCTGTGTGATGCAACAGACTAAAGTTGCTCTATGCACAGTATCTCCAATCACAGCCACAGAAGCCTATAACTCCTTCAGAGTTGACATGGTGTCTTGGTAGCTTCCCTCACTCGTCTCCTTCTTGCACGGTTCCACAGTTTTTTAGAACTGCCAACTCCAGACAAATTTACCACATAGTACCATACTGTTTGTATTTCTTAATGATTGACATAAATAAAGTCCAAGACATATTCAGTGACTTGGAAATGTTCGTGTATCCATCTTCTGACTTGTGTAAAGAAAATTGGCTGTAAAAAATTATGATTTGTAGTTATTTATGGGCTCTGGAAATGGATGGACTGTGTATAAAAATGGCTAATTCCTAATCTGTTAATCCAATATTTTAAACCCCTTGAATTAAATCTAAAAGTCAACACTGCAAACACATCTTGGTTGTTTCATTTTAACTCCATTGTGGTTCACAGAGACAAAACTACCAAAAGAAAAAAAGAAGAAAATTCACTGTCCAAATACCTATGGACCTATTAATATCCCCTATATAAAAGCATTTGGCTCAAATTTTGACCTTTGCCTGTTTCCTTGGTTTTTAATAAATTTTTCTCAAAATCAAATCACTTCATCCTCAACTCATCCACAATCATTCTACCAAATTTAGTCCAAATAGTATAAAAATTTCTCGAGTTATTTTGTTCACACGGATGGACACACGGGACCAAACACAATATTGCTGCATGCGCTACCATGCACGGGTGCAATAATAAAAATCCTCATTTTAAGGTTGTGTGTTTTGTGTCTTTATTCATGTATTATCTCTGTGAATGTATTTTCATATATTCCATCATGATTTTTAAAGAAAAAGTTCTTTATTATTTTTGTATTTCAGGCAGGCTTGACAACGTATTACCATCCAGGCATCAACGTGAAGAAATTTCACTATGACAGTATTCAGTTGTATGAGCGTCTGGAGGCTGAGACCGGACAGGTGTGGTGTTCTGCTCTCTTTTCCTATCTTTGATGTGTGTAAAGTATGTGCACATTATTACATTGATCATATTGTTGTTCTCTGCAGGCGGTGGGTTTTCACCAGCCGGGGAGTATCCGTATTGCTGCTACGCCGGCTCGAGTCGATGAGATGAAGTATCAGATGACCCGCACACATTGGCATGTGACACCACAGTATTTTATCGGGCCAGAGAAAGTCCAGGAACTTTTCCCTTTGCTCAACATGGACAAGGTATGCAAAAAATCATTTTGAGTCATTATTTTGAGTACGATAAAATGTCAGCATCCTTGGATTATGTAAAGATTGCTGTTGTGGGGCAAGATGCTATTAGTCCATCCAAACTGAAAGTTAAGACACTGTTTAAAAAAAAAAAAAAAAAAAATCTGCCTGACATCAGCAATCCTGATGTTTACCTCAAAGTGCCTGATAAGATACAGTCTGTCATTATTGTGATTGGAAAGGTGATGTAATGAAGGTTTTAAAATTAGGTGTCGAGTGTCCCATTCTTGATACTTCACAAATGGGAAATGGTGTTAACCATTAACGTGTTCATCTCTCAATCCTACTCAGAACTAAAGTCTTACCTGATACAGTGTAGACTAGAAATCCTCGAGTAGAGGTGCTTAAATGCTTTCCTTGGAAGGACCTTAAATGAATCTGGATGTAGGGTCAAAAATAAATACATGAATTGCATACATACAATTACATTACATGTATTATAGGTAGGCGATTGCATAGATTGCAATAACTATAGAGGTGTTACACTGCTCTCTGTGCCAAGAAAAGTGCTTGCAAGGATTATTCTTAATAGGATTCGGCACCAGTTACTGGCCGCTCAATGACCAGAACAGTCTTTCTTCACACCCAAGAAGTCAACCACCAACCGTATCCTAGCTCTGCAAGTACTCATTGAACGCAAGCGTGAATATCGCTCGTGCTTCATTGCAGCCTATGTTGATTTTTGCAAGGCTCTTGATTCAGTTGATCGAGCTGCTCTCTGGGACATCCTGAGAATTTGTGTGATCACCAAAAAGTTGCTGGATATCATAGCTGGCTTCTGAATTTTCCTGGTGAAAACTAGCGTGCATCAGGGATGAGTTCTGGCTCCATCACTTTTCAATGCTTGCATGCACTGGGTGTTGGGTAGGGTTGTGGGAACCAGCGGCTTAGATGTCTGGTGAGGGAAAAGTTTACTGACCTTGACTTCACAGACAATGCTGTAATCTTTGCGGAATCAATGGATACCTTGATTGCAGCACTTGAGAGGCTCAGCGAGAAATCTGTGTCTGGCGTTGCGATTGTCCTGGATCAAGACTTGGATCCAGGCTTTCAATGATTTCCTGGACTCATGCCATCAGAAGTGTATCTGTATGCGGTGGAAGTGTTCAACTTGCAGAGAGATTCACTTATCTCGGCAGTGACATTCATGTCTCTGGGTCCTTGGCCTTTGAGATTGGGAGATGCCTGGGAAGAGCTTATGGAGTCATGAATTCACTGGACAGAGGTGTTTGGCGATGGTGATACCTTTGCAGGAGAACAAAGGTCCAACTCTTGAGGGTTCTGGTGCTACCTGTCTTACTGTATGGTTGTGAGACTTGGATGCTCACCAGTGACCTAAAGTCACGACTGGATGTCTCTGGTACTAGGTCTCTTAAAGGGATCTTTCTTTACCACTGGGATGACTTTGTGTCAAACGAACAGTTACTTGGAGAAACTCAGATGCGATGTATCACTTTCATTGTGGGGGAACATCAGCTATGACATTTTGGGCATGTGGCGCACAGGTGCCTCAGTGTTGAGGACCCCAGTGGCTGGAGAAGTCCAAGGGGTCTCCTATATTGCATGCAGCAGATAGATGGTTACTTTCAAGAAGTGGGCCTGGATCAGTTGTCTGCCTTGGTGGTTGCCATCCAGGACCTGAGGTGGTTCTGTGGTGTGGTGGATATGGCGATAAGCGGCACCAGCGCATGTTCCCAGACTTGATTTGACTTTACATGTCTTATGGTGGTACAGCCACACATGCGCACATTCTTGTGATAGCCTTGGTATATGTGTATATGTTAGCAAGATATAAGAACGTCTAATCTGACTTTGATCAAACTTGGCAGATGCATTGGTCCTATGGATGGGAAGAAATGATTTGATTTTGGTTAGGATGGATCAACAATAAGTCTCAAATTTCCAGCCTCTTGCTAATATATAGGAATATGGCTAATTTTACAGAAATGAATTTGGATATTTTATTGTTAGAAAATTTGACAGTCTGAAAGCCCGTCATGCCTGAGACTTTGAAATGTGGGTGTGGCGTCACTGTGCTTTCTGCGGACTTTTGATCTTTTGTTTGTTTTTAGATAAACATTTTGTATATGTTTTCAGGTGTTGGCAGGTCTTTACACCCCAGGAGATGGCCATATTGACCCTTACTCTTTGACTATGGCTATGGCTGCTGGAGCTCGTATGTATGGCGCCCAGATCTACACCTCATCCCCAGTCAATGGCCTAACCCAAAGTTCTGATGGCAAGTGGGATGTCCAGACTCCTCAAGGAACGATCCGTGCAAATCGCATCGTTAATGCAACAGGTTTGTACCACATAAATCTGAAAATAACTTTTTCCCCCACTGGTTAAACAGAGCAGATCTGGGAGCATGCACTGGTGCTGCACATTGCCACATCCACTATACTACGGAACCGCCTTGGGTCCTGGATGACAACCACACAGGCAGAAAAAGTGGCCTGTCCCCATCTCTTCAAAGTAACCATCTACTGCAGCCGGGTGAAACGTGGGCGTTGCCTTTGCCTTTTCCAGTTGCTGGGGTCCTCAACACTGAGACACCTGCATGCTGGATCATGCCCAGAGAAACAGTCCACATGGTCAAAATGTTGTAGCTGACTTTCTCTCACAATGTAAGTGATTCTACTCATCTGAGTCTCCGTAAGAAACCGTTTGTTTGACGCAAAGTCATTCAACCAGTACTCAAGGATTCTCCGAAGAGACCTAGTACCAAAGACACCCAGTCGTAGCCTTTGGTCACTGTTTAGTATCCAAATCTCACAACCATACAGTTAGACAGGAAGCAGCAGGACCCGAAAGACTTGGACCTTCATTCTCTTGTGTCGCCAAACACCTCCAGTGACCTCATGATTCCATCAGCGCTTCCCAGGCGTCTCGATCTCAAAGGCCAAGGCCCCACAGACGTGAATGTCACTGCCAAGATAAGGGAATGTCTCTACAAGTTCGACACTTTCACCGCATACAGATACGAGGGGTGTAACGGATCACAAAGCACACAGTTCAGATCGGATCACTGTTTTCAGTCACGGATCATTTTTAAGATCAGCAAAAAAAAAAAAAAAAGACATAACTTTGCTTTCCATTTTTAAAAAGAACTTGAAGAACAATGAAAACAAGGAACTTTTGCCTGTGGTCCTGAATGTTTAAATAATATTTTTAAATAAAATATTTAAATGATATATTAAACAGCAGTATGAATAGTACCGGTCAATATAAACAGCCTTTGTCAAAATCATAAAGTAATTAAAGAAACAAATAAAATAAAGCAGACCTGACTTTATAACGTCAAATTCTTTTTCAAAAAGATGAGTATGTCTCCATTGTCTGGTGAACAGTTAGTAATAATCATAATTTTATTTGTACAGCACTTTCAGGATAAATACGTTAGTCCTCCTGAGCAGGCTCACCACTCGGAAAAAGTCAGGAAAAGTCGTTTTTTTCCAGAGCTCAGTGGACTACCAGCCCTCTGTTCAGGACTGGACGGGGAAGTCAAGGCGCACACTCACTAATCTGAATGATCTCAGTGAAATCAGTGCGCACATTCCGTCCTCAACTCCTGATATTTCAGAGTGATTGTTTCAGTGCTTGGACCCTGATACGCATTGAGGCTGCAGCACCAGGCTGCCTCGAGTGGCGCACAAGGCTGCAGAGACTTCGTTTAACGTGCTCCGTTCATGTGAAAGCACATTCTTTCCCCTGCTCAAACTTTGATTTCACTGCAACTCTGCGTGGAGATTTCTGGAGTTATTACTTTAAATCTATATTTCACACTGTTATGGGAACTTTGCAATTAATCCATCATTCAAATGTGTGCCGAACTGTGGGGGCGGTCCATACGGATCAACCATGGTCCATTACACCACTAACAGATACACTTCTGATGGATGAGTCCAGGAAGTATGACAATTATTGATGTGTCTGTTCTTCCATGTGGATGTATTAATTTTAGAACAAGGAAATTGACTATTGTTTAAAGGATCTGAGTAGAGTATGGCACAGAAATGTCACAATGCAGTCGCAAACAGAGGATGTTTTTGCAACAGGCTTTCAATATTTTTTATTTTTTTTGGTAGCCATTGGTATGTATACTAGTTATCTGTTGACACTCTCTAACAAGAGACCTTTGACCATACAAGCCACTGCTTGCACATTTCTGCAGAGAGCTTTTGGTTTGTACTGGTTCATACCAGTTCTGTGGGGATTTTGTTTGCAACGCCCCTTTCTTTCCTGCTGTTGGTTGGTCTGTCATGTTTCAAGAACTCTCTTAAGGCGTTTGCCTCTTTTTTACGATACTATATCAATTCATGCATATTTCCCACATTTTCCTCTCACCCGTGAATGTGACGTTGCAGGATCTGAATGTAGATGTGCACATGCATTAAAAAGTATCAGATCCTGCAATGCAAAGTTCCCTTTGAATAAAAGTTATCTGCAATGCATATGAGCATTGAACTATCAGCAGCTTCATATAGACTTTGGAGAAGAAACAATCCACAGCTGCAGTCATATTTTTCTGGCTTTCTCTCTGAAGCTCAACATTCTTTAGTCATGCTGAACTCTTGTTAAATTTTGGCTGTTGTTGGCTCTTTGCCTAAAGCTTTCCAACAGCCAATCAAAAGCTGCCAACAGTTGACATTTTGGAAAGCAGAGACATTTCGGTGAGACGTTTCTCCTCAGGGACTGAGATATCTAGTCTGAATTTTGAAAATGGCTAACCATATTTTTGTATTCAGGTTATTGTTTAAAGCCTATAACCCACAAAAATTGGGCTTGCATGCCAGCAACATGTTTTTTGTTTTTTCCCCCAAGTCATTCTCTCCATGTCTCTTTGCAGCTGCATGTCACCCAAATTCTGTATCTCTCCTTTTCTCTTCCGTCCATCACCGGTCCTCTTCCATAATCTTTAATCACTTCTTTCGTGCAGCAGGCAGCATTTTTTTCCCCACTGTTGTAAGTCGAGCGTTGGTGCCATCTGGAACACGGGCTGCACCCATTCTTTCCAATCTGAATGTCACATGCTGGCAAACATAAAACACGGCTTCTGGATTTGCACTCAACATTAAATATGGATACAGACAGAACCTTCTGTGTGCACTCTGCCTTCATTTTGTCCATATATTTATGTACCTAAGTGCAGCATGAATGAGCCTTTATCTGGATGTAACTCCATGGTCTCAGTTTGAACATATCAGGCTCTTCCACCCGACACAAGGGCGCAGTGGAACGCAAGTTTCATTTGCTAGTTTTCGACTGATGCGCTTGTCATTTTCACGCCCAGCGCACATGTTCTTTAAATAGCAGGGGCACTTGCACTGGTATCATGAGGAGGCAGAAACAATGGCGCCATAGACCAACAAAAACCAAACCAGCACAGAGTTTTAGCCGCATTATTCAGATACACCTTACAAATGGGGTTCGTGATGCTTGTGCACACAATCACACAATTAAGCAAAATAAAACACAAATGGAAAAATACAAAACTTCACCTTACTGCTTCACCTCAGGGAGCTTTGGTGGTCACAGATCATTTAACTTGCTGGAAAACCTCTCACTTGAGTCCACAGGTTTCAGAGCACCCCGGGAAGACAGATGACAATCTTAGTTTGTCATGTTATGCCCCAAACACACTCATGACTAATTAAGTGACTAAATGGAACTGCTTTGCGCACAGTTCCTAACTTTGCGTTCAGATTATTTGTCCTGTAAATGGCAACGTTGAGTTGCACACGCACCAAATGCACTTGCGCTTTAGACCATGCGCCATAGATTTTCAAGATATACTTGTACGCCGTTCTTCCACATGGAAAGAACAAATGTAAGGAATTTTTTTTGTCAATACTGTGCCTCATGTGTTACAATATTAATTACTCAAAACCAAAGGAATTACTTTTCATCAAACCATATAACCCCATAAAATATGGGGTTACATCTGCATCTGAGATTAATCAGTTTATTACAAATTATTTTTATGAAACTTGCAATAGATTTATAGGAGTCATATTGTGAGAGCAGCTCAGGGTTGCAACAAATATATCTTCCATTTATTTTGCAGGTTTCTGGGCCCGGGAGGTTGGCAAGATGATTGGGTTCGAGCACCCGACCATTCCGGTGCATCATCAGTACGTAGTAACAGCAACAGTGCCAGAGGTGAAGGCTCTAAAGAAGGAGCTGGCTGTAATTAGAGACTTGGAGAGTTCTTACTACCTGCGTCAGGAAAGAGATGGCCTGCTGTTCGGCCCGTATGAAAATATGGAGAAGATGGTGCTGCAGGACTCCTGGGTCAGAGATGGAGTGCCTCCAGGTCTGTTGCAGCACAGTACTCTTTGTTTTCTATTTGACCAGTTTGGATTTGGTTGCGATGACAACTGCCTTTTAGGCCAGTTAGAGGCAGAAGTTAATGTTTCTTTCTTTGTCATGTTGTTACTTCTGTCAAGGAAGTTATGCTTTTGTTGCTGTCAATGTGCCTGATTGTCATTAGGATATTTCCAAAGGACATGAAGAGATTTTAATGGAATTTTGTGGCGAGTTCGGCAGTGGATCAGGTAAGAACCCATAAAATTTTGGTGTTGCAACAAGTGTTGCCAATTGCAATCAGTTGTAATCAAAGGTGGAAGAGCCTGACCTTTTCAAGGGGAAGAGTCTGAACTTCGATCCCTATTACGATGATCAAAGCAATCATCGATCATTCAGGATCTATGTTGAACAAGGATTAAAAGCCGGGATCAAAGAAAGATCAGCAATCAGGAGCAAAGATAATCTTCAAAGTTCAGCATTCTATGAAAGTGTTCAGCAATCAGGATTTAAGTTCAGTGATCAGGATCAAAGGTAACTAATAAGAAACAAGAAAATGTTGGTCTGGGACAAAACTTAAATTGAAGATCATACAGCCTTGGTGGAGGTATATACTCTTTGAAGGCCCTTTTAGCTTTTAATGCTTCAGGTTCTGTGTGTGCTGTAGGTTTTGGGAAGGAGCTTTTCGAGTCAGACCTAGACAGGATAATGGAGCATGTTGAGATGGCCATGGAGATGGTCCCTGTGCTGCAAAAAGCTGACATCATAAATATTGTGTCTGGACCAATCACGTACACCCCTGACCTGCTGCCAATGGTTGGACCACATCGGGGAGTTCAGAACTACTGGACTGCCATTGGCTTTGGGTATGTGTGCAAAAATATTAATAGATTCTCTCAACAAAGAGAAAAGGGTACAGTCTGTGCTCAGTGCTTGGACTTTGTGTGGTCAGGTATGGAATTATCCATGCTGGCGGTCTTGGCAAGTTCCTGAGTGATTGGATAAGGAATGGAGAGCCCCCCTATGACCTTGTTGAGTGTGACTCCAACCGCTACAGCACTTGGACTGATGTTCCTTTCATGTGTGCCAAAGCGAGAGAGTCTTATGGCTTCAACAACGTGGGTAAGCACAGTAGAAAAGCGTTACGCCGCTCTATCAGTCACAGGAGCTACTTGACAACTGTTTCTCATTGTATCACTTTCTCCAGTGGGTTATCCCAAGGAAGAACGTTTCGCTGGCCGACCAACCTGCCGGACAAGCGGCGTTTATGAGCTGCTGAAAGATAAATGCTCTATGGGCTTTCACACTGGCTGGGAACAGCCACACTGGTTCTACAAACCTGGAGATGACATTGGTTATAAGTAAGGTTCCAGTCAGCAGAGCTCTAAAATTACACTTTTTTTTAAATCTCCAATATTGTCTTCGTATTAAAATAGTTTTAGGTTTAGGGCCTTATCTTGATGGTGGATGAAAAAAGGAGTTGTGCAGAGGGTGCAAATTAATTTGGGGTGTGCCCGAGTGCACATTGCTATTTAATACCGGTAGAGAGCAGGGCACTGGGTACAAAGCTGTTGGATTTACTTTGTTTGTTAGACATGGGTGTGTTACAGTCTGAACATAATATCAACCAATCAGAGTGGCACCTGTCCTTCACTTTAAACCGGACTGCGGCAGGCCCACAGTGCTTGATGTATCAAGAAAGCCGATTAGTACCAACCTGTCAGAGTGCACAGCAGCTCTTGCAAAATGTTTTTTTCCCTCCCTCCCCCAGTGTCCATAATATACCATCATGCTAATACACTGTTGCAGGCGACTGGCGATATGTGCAGGCAAGCCGTATGTACATGCATTGCAAACCCGCTTATGTAAGGTGCGTCGGATAGCTGCAACCTTTACATAAAGGCATACACAGCACTGGAATTTGGGCATATTTTTTGCTCGTCTAATGTATAAACACTTCCTGGTGAAGGATGATATCAACGTACCAGCTCTGCTCCTGTCCATACCTCATTTTTAGACCAAAACACCCACACAAACATAAGCGGTACCATGATTTAGACGACACGGACAACGGGTGTAAAAATGACACCTGCACCAGGTGGAAACTAGCAATGACATTTGTGTCGCACTGTGCGCCACTTTGCGCCAGGTGGAAGATGGGGAGCCTTTCTTTTCAATTACTTTCAATTACTTTTAGAGTCAGTTACTTGTAGATTCAGGGTATTCTTTATTAGCTTTTCAGATGGCTTCATATTCTTTTAGTTTTACATTTATTTAGATTGATATTCACTTAGTTTTATATTCGGCTAGCTTTCAAGTAGCTTTATAGTCAGTTTTGGTTTCAATTAAGTTTTAATTAGCATTATATTCATTTAGTTTTATGTTCAGTTAAATTTTTTTAAGTTTAGATTCATTGGCTTTACATTCAGTTACCTTACAGTTGACCTTTTTTCTGTTGGCTTTTAGGTACACTTATATTCTGCTGGCCTTAAATTTATTTAGTACTAGTGCAGTGCCCGTAGGAAGTATGTATTCGTATAGAAAAGTGGGAGCTTACGTAGATTTTTCATGTATGGCCAAATGGGGCTGTGTTTGAAGGTGGGATGTACAAAGAGGTGTGGCGCGCAGCGTTGTCTGCCAGGCGATTACGGCATCTTCATCTGTTTCTGCTGCACGGAGTCCTGCATGGCGCGCAGCGTCGCTGGCCAGGCGGGCATCTCGGACTTCAGGTGACTCAGCATCACGTGCATGACGCATTGCCTCACGTTTCTGCTCTTTCTTTGTACGCTGATTTTTCAGCATGTTATTACCACTGGTATAGCAGTAGCACAGGATTCTTTTAACTTACTTTTTTTCCTGAGGCGTGGCTAGCTGTGAGCGAGAGCGCGATAGGCTAGATTGGTTACACAGGCCTATGGGATTTGATGTTTTGAAAATTAATCCAAAAAACTTCAAAATAAAGGATGCACACCATCGTGCCATGCGCAAGCCATATCCGAAAGTTTAGGTCGATCTGACAAACATTCAGAGAGATATGCGAGCCACATTCACACAGACACACACACAGACGCTTCTTGCTTTATAGATAGATAGATATTCAGTCAGTTTGTATTCATCTCATGAGCAACATAGTGTGACATGGTTTACAGTCCTGCTTGATGGCAAAAAGGTTGTGGGTTTGGTTCCAGGGAGTGTAGGTTGGTGTAGGGATTCTGCAGCATTCCTCTGAGCGTGCGCTCTGCAATGCGATCTGCTCTGATCGATTATTGTCATAGTTGTTTGATTGGCCCAATGTACAAACTATATTAGACAAAAAAAGTAATTTTCAGCAGGCATGTTTGTAGAAAACAACACAAGTGAACAAAATATTCCCAAACTGCTATTTTTGTTTAACTAGTGGCTAGCTGCTGCTGCAGGCCTCTAATTAGCTGAGCCATCCACATTCCTACACTTGAGCCAGCATGGATCGATCTGTATATATAGATATATAGATATATCTATATATCTATATATATATTTTAAATGCTGTTGTCAGTATGGCAGAAGAAAAAAGTGATGACGTTTGACTGAAACAGTAGACCTCAATGAAAACACTTACATAAGAAATGATGATCATGTGCACAAAGGCCCACTGAGTGGTGTCATGCAACACTAAGTGAATGTTTGAGAACGGTGTTCTTTCAACATGCAGCGGAGATGAAACAAAGTTCCTCGAACAGAGCAGCACAAGAGAACAATTTAGACGCCACACTGAAGACATCTGTTTAATGTTAAACCAAGACACACAGTAACTGCAGCAAAAACGGCTTCAAACATTCTTCATATCTGCAAGTCTAAATGTGCAATCAAATATTATGTAAAACTACGCAAACATCGATTTCTGGAGATGATCCATTTTCAGGTTTTTCTAGAACGCATTGCACAACCTGTTTACCACCTGACTAAAATAAATAAATGGCACTCTATTCCACTTTTCCGTGTGTATGCGTCTGAGGACGTTACACCATAAATCATGAACCAGTGGTCTTACCGTGATCATTCTGGAGTCAAAATACAACCCCAAATCAGAAAAAAAATCATTCATTCCAATGATATTAACCCTTTCAGTAACAGGTCAGCGAAATTTTACTTTGAAGAGATATTCTTAACGGAATGTAAATAATCCTATTATAATATTTGTCCCCCGTCGCCATGGTGGGAGAACATAGAAATGCTGTCCGTGTGTGCGCGTGTGCGCACACGCAGTACTCACAATAACTTTTAATGGGTTGAGTGCACAGCCACCAAATTTGTACCACAGATGCATCCCATGGAGGTCTTGGATGAATTGTATGATGTGTGACCTTGGCCTACTTTCCAAGGTCACAGAACAAAAAATCTAAAATAACAGTGCTCGCAATGACTTCCCATACATTCGGTGCACGGCCACCAAATTTGTACCACAGATGCAACCCGTGGAGGTCTTGGATGACTTCTATGATGAGTGACCTTGACCTAATTTCCAAGGTCACAGAGCAAAACCCCCCGAAAATGACAGTACTACATATGGTACTCGCAATAACTTTCCATACATTCAGTGCACGACCACTGTGTGACGGGGAACACACGGCCTTCAGGCCAATATTCCATTTTTATCTTTGAACTAGGGATGACTCCATATCACAATCTCTGATGGACAAATACCAGTTCCAAATGCAAGTACCTGAGTACTTCACAGAGTACGGATACTGGTAATCGAGTGTACCTCTAGATATTACAAGTACCATTACATGCAATGACGTTGAACCCAGTGTATTTTATTCAGATGTTCAGCCCTCTGTGAAAGACATAGCGCTGTGTCTTTACGGTCTGTGGTGCACAGTCTAAAGCGCATGGCACAAGTACATTTGGGGCATGTCCAGCTTTACTTTTGTGTTTGCAGGTCGTATAATCTGAATGCAGAGTAAAGTGCGGCACTCAAGCAGGCTGCATTTAGTTACGTAATTAGTCTTGGGTGTATTTTGGGCATAACATGAAACAAATCAATCAGATTGTCATCTGTCAAATGCCTTAAAAAGTCACAAAGTACTGGATCCTGGTGCACTGCTATTTAGACAGTGGGCTTGAGTGAGAGTATTTTCTGGTGAACTAATACATCTCTGCGCAACGCGCCAAAGCCCGTGAGCGAAGAGCAGCCACCAAAGCTCCCTGAGGTGAAGCAGTGAAGTGAAATTTTTTTATTTTTCCATTAGCGTAACTTTTATTTAATTTTTGTTTTCAAGTCTGTTTTGTTGTGTGTACACTCTCACAACGTGAACCCGCCTATGTAAAGCGTATGTCACAAAAACATACACAGAACAAAACAGACTGGGATTGGGTAGAGTTGCAATGCAATGGTTTGTCCCCACAGCAGAAAAGCACTTATTACTAGCTTCAGGTGAGCTTCATTGTTTTAACGTCATGGTAATCGTCCGTTATTTTCATCAGAAATCTTAGTAGCACCGCGCAGTTAATCACACTTTTCGGGTGAACTCCTCAAACGAGCCACTACAGTGAGTGCCTATTTGCAAAGCAAAGCACCCTTGTTAAGATACGAGTAGCTTGTGTTGGACACTTTTAACTGTCCCCTGCTGGCAATGTTGTCGAGCAAAGCTAGCAATCCGCTTTATTTTTGATGTCTCTATTTTGCGATATTTCCAAATCACTGACTCATCTCTCCTGCCTTCAGTACTTTTTACTGACAGCAACACGAGTATAATTACATGCAGACCAAACTATGGCGCCATATTGCAGAAGGGAAATGGTTTTATTTGTAGGGAATAGACATGTAAATCAAGACTATACATCCCATTCAAAAATCTGTCTGAGGATGGCTCTGTTCAACTTTTGTTTATTTACAATTTAGACTCATATTTACATTGACTCAACCTTTTCCCCATATTTTATCTGTAAAACACTGTGCTGTACTGAGACATGAAAAGTTGTGTCGGAATATTGCATTAAATGATAAATTGTTAATGTTCTGTGGCCAGGCCCAGTTTTTGTCGCACCAACTGGTTTGAACCAGTCGGCAGAGAGTGTAAGCTGGTGATGGAAAAGGTTGGCGTGATCGACCTGACACCTTTTGGCAAGTTCATAGTGAAGGGGAAGGACTCGCACAAGCTGCTGGACCGCCTGTTTGCTAACACACTGCCCAAGGTAAACACTTGTGTACTTTATTAATGTCAATGTGTAACTGGGTTGCTGTCGGTGGAAATGTTCAATGAAAATTTTTGCAGCAGGATCCTTCACTGAAATCCAGTGTAGTGGTTTGTATTATAGTTTGGGAGA
>OMMV01225864.1:0-10205 GCA_900302635.1 Chatrabus melanurus | reverse complement strand
ACAAGTCTGTGTACTCTTGGAATAAGGGCATTTAATTTTCCGTGGCTTTGAGAAGACGCGTTCGGGTGCCCTCTGGTAATTGAAATCATTTGGTCTTGGCCCATTGATGGCAACCCTCAGGTAGTATAATGCCAATGAAGATCCCAGGTTCCCTTCCGACCTGGTCCTTTCTGTGTGGAGTTTGCATGTTCTCCCCGTGTTTGCGTGGGTTCCCTCCGGGTGCTCCGGCTTCCTCCCACTTCCAAAGACATGCAGGTCAGGTGAAATGGTGACTCTACATTGACCGTAGGTGTGAGTGAGAGTGTGAATGTGTCTGTCTATATGTGGCCCTGTGATGGACTGGCGGCCTGTCCAGGGTGTACCCTGCCTGTCGCCCAATGATCGCTGGGATAGGCTCCAGCACCTCCCGTGACCCTTAATTGGAGTAAGCGGATATAGAAAGTGAATGAATGTTCAGAACAATCTCGGCTTTCTGAGTGTCAGACTTCTATTTGGACAAGAACACTAAAGATAAATTGGCTCTCAAGCTGAAAATCTGAAATGTGTTTTTAGAAATTCTTCAAATCTCCCGTGAAAATACACCTGTATTCATGTGATTGATCTGTTTTGGTGTTTGAAATAGGTTTACCAAAGTCTTAGGTTCACAAAATTAATGGAATATATGAAGAAAATTGTAGATCAATGTATAATAAATGTCTAAAATTAAAATATGTAATCTGGTTTATTGAGTAGAAGTGCTGTCTGTCACGCTACACTTAACAACAAATGTTAGAGGGATTTAGATAAAATGAGACTGAATAAAGACTACAGATTACATCTCAAGCTTCATGGGATGTGTGCAAATGAAAAATAAGCACAACTTTTTATTTAACACTTTTTTTTTTTTTGCCAGTGTCCAAAGCACACCCATTCATATCTGTTAGTGATGCTTATTTTATACAAGGAAATAAATATTGGACAGGGAATTTTGATCATTTTGAAATAGTCAAACTAATGGACAGTAAGGGTGGGAGTCTAAGCACCTCACGATTCAATTCGATTATGATTTAGAGGGCTGTGATGCGATTATTAAATGATTATTTCTATACAGGATTTCTTTTTTCTCACTGTGTGACTACTTGTTACTTTTCAAAGCAAAGTGTTTGTAATGATCCACAGTGCATTTACTTCCAGTACATTCTTTAACAGCTCAGCCATATTTGCACCCGTGTGGCTCTTATTCACTGATTCTAAATTCAAAAACCCGAGGGGGCTGAGGCCCCCCCAAACCCTCCTGCTTCCGCCGCTTATGTAAGTGTGAGCTCATTACTGGGCAACTCCGGTCTGGACTTTTACTTCAGAAAAGTAAAAGGTAAAATATTTATGTGCAACTCATCGCGATGCATGTGCACATGCACACTGGCTGTGCTGCACTAATACACTTTGTACTAGTGTCAGAATAATTAAAACAGGAACGCGCGTTGTGACAATGGCGAACGTTTGTTGCACTGCTGATTTGCTGACAGTCCTAAAACTGCACGCGACATCTGTTCTCATCTTGTGCACACGTATTTCCTTTTAATTGCACTTTGGGTTCAGCGGGACAAATTGTGCACACAGTGCGCGTGTACATGATGCACCACAATTTCATATTACAATGAAAATAGTGCAGGAGACGATTTTAGGTGATCAGCTAAAAATGACAGCCCTGATACTCAGCAGATAATCTATTTGGATTCTTTCTGAAACAAAATATCAGTCTGCTTTCACCGGAACCTTCAACGTGCAGAAAAATGGAGATTTTCTTCAGAGGCGCAATAAGCGCTGCGTTGCGTAACTGTTCAGATGTAGCCAGAATTTGATGCTAGGTGCTTCTTGTTCTGTGGTGTGTTGCATTGATCATAGTCCAAAAAACAGGTGGTTTTTCTCTTTGATCATGCAGCGCATCTCTCAGCACCTGTAGCTGTTGGTGTGGCGTCTGAGCAGTTATTTTCAGCCTATTTTGAAACTAGCAGGGCGCCACAGTCTCGCCAATGAATGGGAAACACTGATAAGTGAAAACACTATTTTGATTTGTAATTGAATTTTTATTCATCATAAAACAATTACAAACGTCACTGTGACGACCGACAGTAATTTTCTCCTTGTCACTGATGGATTACGTTCATCAATGACGAGAGTGTAGCTTTTTAGACTGTCAGAGTACCAAATCTGTAAATGTTCCCACATTAAAAATATTTAGTATAACTCCCACACTGCAGTTTTCCTGGATGTGGAATTTGGCTGTAATCTTGTTGTTGTTGTTGTTGTTGTTGTTGTAGTAGCTTTCTGGATCTGAGTTTTGTGCGAGTGGACAGCAGTGGGACCAATGTTGTGATCAAAGGTGTCAAAGCAAGAGGAAAATTTCAAAATTACTCCAAGGTTAGAAAAAAAACACTGTCCCTTTCAGAAAACGTACAGTGTCCTGTCTATAATGAAAATAGATTCGGTCTTATCTCAGAATATGTTTTTTATGGCTAATATAGAAAATGTATCTGTTCAAACCTAATATTTTGTGTTACTTTGTGCTTTGTTTTTCATTTTGTTTTTTGGTTTACTTTGTTTTTTGTTACTTGGCAGAAATATGACCTGAAGGTGATCTTGCCTGGCCTCAAAGAAGATTCCCAGACTTTCAGCATCAGCCTTTTGCCTGGTAATCTGCACTCATTAGTTAGAATGATAACTGACGGTCATAGTGCTATTTCAGTAATCTTTGCGAGTGACGTTTGATACTATTTGACAATTCCTAGACAACCAGCACACATTTGTCTAGTGGTTTTCTTATTTCTAGTGTTTGTAATACAAGCAGTCTTTTAGACTGATATATAGACAAAGAATCCCCGAAAGACTTCTCAGCCACAATAATTAGGTAACAGATGTCATCCAGCTGTGTGATAAAACTGAGTATTAAAACAGGATCACACCATCATGTTGTCATTACTGTATTTTCTGGACTATAATTCGCACTGGAGTATTAGTCGCATCTGTCCAAAAATGTGTCATGAAGAGGGAAAAAAAAAACATGTCGTACTTATTTTTGAAACTTGGTGCTACTGCTTAATCGCCACATTATTTATTTATAAACAAACACTGTGTAAGCAAGCAGAAGGTTAATTCACGTTCATGTACGAGGCACAAAGAACTCGAGTAAACTGCTTCTTGTCGCCATTGAACAGTCTAAGAGCTAAACGTGTGCGCATTTACCTCACTAAATGTAATTTAATCTTTTAAGAATCAGCGCATTATGTATTTATAACAAACACCGCATTAGTGAGCAGAAACAGGTTAATTAATGTTATTGTACAAAGAACTCGAGAGTAAACTGCTTCTTCACCACTTAAAAAAACCCGTCTGTTCAGAGCTAAAGACTCAGTCACAACTGGACGCATGAATTGTGGGATCGTACGTCCCCTGCGAATTGTGGGTGCCATGGAGGTCATAGAGGTAGAGGAGGGCGTTGACAGAAAGGCGCAAGTCTGCCTTGTGAGTCGGAGGGGCTTGTACGTTGATTCTGAAATTTGCTCTCGGTGCCCGAGTGCCCTTCAAAATAAGAGCACATTCCAGCCAGCTGGATAATAAAGCCAGCTGAATAATAAAGGCTCAGTGGTTAAAAGGCACTGAACCGTCTGATGGATTAATGCTTAACTATATGACGGGGGCCATGTGAGATGTCCTTTTAAGCAGGGACGCTAATTGCAACGAGCGATTGCCGTGGAGATCGTACTCACTTCTTGAGTTTGTCTTGCTACATGCGTACGTGGCACGCACTCACCACTTACGAAGAGAATGGAATGCACGGCGAAGGTACGTCACACTTGCATCACTTTTGCGTCACGCCACATACGTTCGTGATGACGTACTGACGGCCCCTTGCGAACTCCTTGCCAGGGGACCAAGTTACACTTACGGCCTCGCTGTTCGCTGAGAATTCGTAGAATTTGTTGGACATGTCCAACATCCTCCGTACATGCTTACGGGCTGTCCTCGACCTTGAAGTACCGCAAGAAGGACGTGCGTGGCACGTGAGATTCTGCACAAAATTTGGACGCAAACAGGCCGAGGCTTAAACGGGTGCACATTCACCTCACTAAAACCTTTTAAAACTCCTACACATTTTTAAAACACTATAGTTCTTAGTGTTGGGAATTGGACATGTCTTCCTCGCTCGAGTGCTCTGCAGTTTTCTCGAGCGAGTTATCGAGTTGGCTCAAGCAATGAATGCATAGACAACGGCGGACAACCTGACAGTCCGGAGATAGTGTAAATTGTCAGGTGTTGTCATATCACGGTGGATGCAATATCTGACACCAAGAACAAATGTAATTCTATAATTCTGCAACATCAGTCGCTTTCATTTGGCCTTGTATTTTACGCAGTATTTAAGACATCGGTCACATTTCTTACCTCCAGGAGTGGAGTGGGAGGCAAAGGGTTTTTTTTTTTTTTTTTTCCTCCATGCAGGTCAGCGTGGCGCTGTCGCACGTCGAGGCAGTAGTCGGGAGTCTGTGGAACTGCGTTTCAGCGGCATATCTTTTGTTCCACACTGTATCTTATCTTCTGTGACCGTTTTTTGGCTGTGCGCATTCAATTTGGGCTTTTTAGCTCATCCGGACCAGCTAATGTCCTGGCGACATGTTTGTTGCCTGTCCGTCTTCCCTCCACAATTCATAGAAAGTGCTTCTTCTCCTTCAGTTCTTGATGGATATTGATTCAGATGGTTTTGTTGGCTTCATCTAAGCACTGTTCACAATTCTTTCTCACAGAATTTTGCAATTTTAAATTTTAGGGAAAATATGGACTTATTTGTGGTGGAAACTGTGAAATTCACCCAAAATGCTTCTTTTCTATCAGTTCTTGATGGATTTTGATTCTGATAGGTTTGTTTGCTTCATCTAAACTCTGTTCACAATTCTTCCTCATAATTTTGAATTTCAAAATTTGGGGGAAAATATGGACCTTTTTTTGTGGTGAAAATTGTGAACTTCACCTAAAATGCTTCTTCTACTTTAGTTATTGATCGATTTTGAGTCAGATGGTTTCTTTGATTCATCTAAGTACTGTTAACAATAAGACACCATTCACGAAAATTTACACATTGTTGTAAAGATTTTGATAGAGAACCTCAACTACCAGCAAAAATGTTTACAGCTGTGTGTATAAATTGCTGCCCCCCCACCCACAAGACAACTCACACATTGCTGTAAACATTTCACCTGGTAGTTGAGGTTTCATTCAAATGCGTATTTACACAAGAGTGTAAATGTTAAAATGACTTAGAAAACTGGTAAAGAATTTTATTTACAGTATGTCATTTTCTTCAACTTCACAGTATGGGGAAACAGTTTGGAGAATAAACCCGGATGAGCTCTACGTCATTGATGCTCTGGTTTTGTGTGCATGTGGCGTGTGCACATTTTTTTATTTTTTTATTTGACTCACTCGTAGCTGATATAGCCGTCAGCTGCACCTCCAAAGCACACCTCTTGTCAAACGTTTTATAATGTATAAACTTAAGAATATCACCATCAGTGTTTCCTTTTTAAAAAAAAAAAATTCAGATCCTGTTGGTCACAGTGCTCTGTGACCATTCAGTAAAACTGAAAAGCAGAAAGTGATCGTAATTTTTTTCTTTAAAAATTCGTTGAAATGGTTTTTTAAAAGATTGTTTTGTTTTCCATGTCTGTGACTTTTTTCCCCAGTCATAGAAAGGCCAGTAAAAGGTGTTAATTATTTAATGTTGCCGGTATGATGTCAAAATGCCTGTCTGCAGATCATTTCTCTATTTGGCTACGCACAGCACATGTGAATGAACGCAGAGCCACACACATATTGGGCTGCTCAGATGTTTAAGCTAAAATTAAAATACAATGCAGATTTTCTTTTTTGAAAATTGACCAGAGCGGTGTGGATAGTCAGCAGAGTGGTCTGCAGTGGCTGTGGGCAGGGCAGCAGAATTTCTGCACTTGATTAATGATTGCTGCACTCGAGTCTATTCAGACATGGCCTAAATCGATACATTGCTCGAGCTTTGGTTCAATCATCCCACCCTAATAGTTAGCCTTACCTTAGCCTAGCTGTCTCCTTGTTGCCGTTCTGGCTATCCCACATATAGTCAGGTCCCTTGTGTAATTTCGTTCATTTGGGGGGGGGGATTATGAAAACTATATATTTTTGGAAACATTATTAAATGACAAATCAGAAAATGTTTGATTCCATTTTAATCATTTACTATAATGTAAAACTACCATTAAAGTTACCTTATTGTACTTCCTTGTTTTCATATAATTGCACATCTTCTGCTCCCAGAATCTTGTTTCCATAATGCTCAAAACTACTGTAGACACTGTATTATGTATAGATTTAGAATTATGCTTCCAGATACAGGTGAGAATAGGTTATGGCAGTTGTTCATATGGAAATTTGTACATTTTAATTTATAGTACAGATAACTATAAATCAAATTATGTATAATTAATAAGGAATACCATTAATAATGTATGTATTACAGATATAATACATGTATATCTTCTGCAGTCACATGATTGAGCAAAGAAATTAAGTTTGAAATGCACAAACTGCTAATAGTCAGCAAACAAAAAAACAGTTACTAGCACAGTGGCTTAATGGTTAGCAGTCTTGCCTCGCAGTAAGAAGGTCTGGGGTTCGATTCCCACCATGCCCAGTTCCTTTCTGTGTGGAGTTTGCATGTTCTCCCATTGTCTGCGTGGGTTTCCTCAGGGCACTCTGGTTTCCTGGCATCATCAAAACATGCACATTTGGGTCTGCTCCTTTCTCTGCCTTTGACCAAGGCAGTGTCTCTACATCTGGAGTTGGTCCCCGGGCACCGGACTGTGGCTGCCCACTGCTCCTAGTGGTTGGATTGCATCTAACTATAATTAGGATGGGTTAAATGCAGAGGACAAATTTTGTTGTATGTACAATGACAATAAAGGCTCTTCTTCTTCTTCAATTACTGATTGTGGCGGCGAAAAATTCAGTTATACGCATTAAAAATCTAAAATAGCGACCTACACTTGTTCTATTCATCAGCTGTACTGATTTCTAATTATCACCACTGGATTTGTTGTCCCCAAAAATGTGTATTTGGCCACTGGAATCTTGATCCTAGGTTATCTAGGAGTCAAGGTTATATAGAAACTAGTATATAACTGTCGCCATTTTTAAAATCCAAGATGGCCACCATACTGGCTTCTAGGAAATCAAACATTGTCTGATTTGTCATTGTATAAGATTTCCAAAAATATATAGTTCCAAACACAAGCGGGAGACAGCTGCTTAGGAAAATCAGCCGAGGTGTGCTGTTACTTGGCCCGTTACGGTACATTAGTAATAGTACGTAATAAATAGTAATTAATTTATTACTTAATTTGAGTAGACATTTTAAAGTGCATCAAATAAAGTATGCATACATAAGTATACGTTATAAAGTATACAACCCCCTCCTCCTGAGTTCATCGTCCATCACAATGTTTTACTGCAAACATTATGATTTTCCAATTATGTAGACATTGCCAAACCCTAATCCAGACAGAAATACTTCACATAACCACATCACCGCCTCTTTTATTTCATTCAGAATGAATGGGGTGGTGTTGTGGTTACATGAGGTGTTTGTTTAAATTGGCAAGTGTGCAGTTAATGAACACTGTATGTAGATGTAGCAAATGTTTCTTTAACATCTCAGTTTTATTTGTATAGAGCATGAACCTGAAAGTATACTTTCTCAGCTGTATGATGTTTTTAGGTCTTCCACATTCCCTCCGTGTGATGCCAGAAAATGACCCAATCAAAGTGGAGAATGGAAACCCTGTCAGCTTTAATGTTGAAATACGTGATGAGGCTGAAAACACCACCAATCAGTCCAAACTGATTGTTCGCTGCCAGGTATGGACAATCATTTAATGGTGCCATGTATAAAAAGTCAAATTTGTACATGTCACTGTTTATTTCCATCTGTAAAGGTAGTACTCTGACAAACCAGCTTCATATCAGACCATAATTTAGCATCCTGCTACATCCATTGTAAATGCTAGCATGGGCATATCTGTGGTGTCTGCCCAGTTTCAACATCAAACCAAACAGACATGAATAGGAAACTAGTGTCTGCTTTTATGGCAGCATTTCAAACCATGTGGCTAAGCAAGAGAATGTGTTTGTCATGAAAGTGATGGTGGTACTGCACCTCAGTTGGTTCTGTCCATTTATAAGTTCAAGAAAGAAGTTATTAGGACCCTGATGTCAGAAAAAGGACAAGAATAAGAAAACAGGAAGGCGGGTGTCATTTGACACCCCCCCCGCCGACAAATATAACACCTGTATGGTCATAGTAGTTTATAAAGTGAAATCATGCATCTTACTGTCAAATGTACTTAGGACACTTTGTCTTGGTGTGGGGCGGCATGGTGGCTTCGTGGTTAGCACTGTTGCCTCACAGCGAGAAGGTCCCAGGTTTGTTACGACCTGGTCCTTTCTGTGTGGAATTTGCATGTTCTCCCCGTGTTTGCGTGGGTTCCCTCCGGGTGCTCTGGCTTCCTCCCACTTCCAAAGACATACAGGTTACGTGAATTGGTGCATCTAAATTGACTGTAGGTGTGAGTGAGAGTGTGAATGAGTTTGTCTGTCTACATGTGGCCCTGCGATGGACTGGCGGCCTGTCCAGGGTGTACTCTGCCTCTCGCCCAATGACCGCTGGGATAGGCTCCAGCCTCCCTGTGACCCTTAATTGCAATAAGTGGGTATAGAAAACGAATGAATGTCTTGGTGGATTTTACATTTTGTTTTAATTACTAATGGTTATTACAAACTGATGTAATTGAAACCTTCAGATTTTTTTTGTGCTTTGGTTGGCACTATCTTTTACTCTGTCATTAGAAAATTGTTACTTATGTTAAATTACAACAGTATCATCTTCTCAACATAATTTTGTAGCACTTGTCATGATACGTCATGTTCATTTTTTCATCTTTTCATATGTCTATTTCCAGCTTCCAGAGTTTTCTCCACTGCAACTTGACTGCAGCAGCACAGGGGCTGGGCAGATGGTGACAAAGCCCATAAACCTGAAATTGTTCAAGGGAGAACCACAAATGGTCAAAGTTACATTTGATGTCCCTGTAAGTCTGGAGAGCAAGTCTCTCCCTTATAAAACATTATTTAAAATGCTCTGATGGTCACCAAGATTGAGCTTTTCTTTCACTATTTTCCAACCAGAGTTACAAAAACATACCCTTGGTTGTGAGGGAGCTGAAGGTTATCCCCAGCAGTAGAGTGTGCCAAATGGAGCTTTTCAGAAAGGATGAACATAATCTGTTGCTGAAGGACAAGGACAGAATCGAATGGCTGGCTGGAAGCTTGCTGGAAAATCTGTGTTATAAACTGTATGATGAAGGTGGTGAAGAAGTGCCTCTTACGGACGAAATTGCCTCCATGATAAAGGTTTGTCAATCATTTCAAGCATTGACTGAGTTACTCAACATAATTGTGCATAACACCACACATGTTGGGGTGGAGTCTCTGCTCTTACCCATGGCCAGGCGGGTCATGGGTAAGAGCATCTGGGGGTCTCTAGGTGTGGCCCCCTGGCTAACACCCTGTGCTCCTGGGTAGTGGCTCATGGTGTCGGTGTGGGCTTTTGATGGGTTGTTTATCAGAATGGAAATGCATTTACAGCCCTTTTTATACAAAGTGCTTTACAGTGATGCCTCACATTCACCCATTCACGCTCACACACGTGCTGCCATACAAGGCGCTCAACACACCGGGAGCAACTGGATTAAGGTCCTTGCCCAAGGGACCTTAGTGATGTTCTGGTCTGATGGGGAATTGTTTAACCACTAGACCAGTGCTTCCCAATCCTAATCCTTGGGACCCAAAGTACTGCACTTTATCCATTTGTCCCTGAACTAATCAGAGCAGATCAGCTCAGTCAGGTGTGTTCCATTGCTCCGTCAGCTGTTGATTAGCTGATTGAGAAACCCTGCACTAGACAATCACCTCCCTAAAGCCTAATACTGCATTCACTTTAACACAAGAGGCTCTTCTAGACACAAGTCACTGTGTGGATGGGTGGGTTTTGAACCCAGGTCCATCTGGTTGTGAGGAAAGTGCGCTGCCACTGTACTAACAAACTTCATGCGGCCTTGTTGGGTCTGCTGTGCTGTGTGGGT
>OMMV01225863.1:0-18897 GCA_900302635.1 Chatrabus melanurus | reverse complement strand
TTATGAAGAAAAAAAAAAAAAAATCTCCAGAAAGGCAACAAACTGCATCCAGGGCTCATTTTAAAACACTTCAGGATTCTGCATTCCTGACACACTTACGGTGCAGATTTAAAAAATAAGAGCACCAATTAAAATATTAAATTCATGCCGCCGACAGTGAAGAGCGTTGAGCGGACAAGTAGGGCTAATAGAATGAAAGTGAAAACGTCATGCGGTTAATTAGGACAAATTAGTCCAAAAATCGCGCACATAAATTCTGCTTCCCCTGGCGCTTACCTTCCTTTGCACTGTTTTTTGGATTAACTTCGACTCTGGGTAAAGCGTGATCGCACTGTGTGACTCTGACGAGGACTTTCACAGATATTTCTTGGAAGTGAATTGAAACCTAAAAACCAAATTAAATGTCCAGATGGTCTTTAAGAAATTGCATACATAGCATGATATAACTTGGCTTTGCCTCTGTGCTTTTTTTTTTTTAACAGTTTGCTTTCTACACATATCAAAAGAACGGGCATCTCAATCAAAAGGGTATTTTCCAGGCAACAAAATGGTGCCAAAACTCACCATCTGTTCCTACACGGGGGAGGAATACATAAAAGAAGATCCATCAACCTTGCCTTGGCTGGTTTTAGTCAGATGGCCTTGAAATATTAAAGCAACTAATGTTAAAAAAAAAGAGACTTGATATGCACGCAGGATGTATACTGATATTATGGAACACCTACAGGTAACAGATGGCCGGAAGGCGTCACTGAATATATAAAGTGTGATAGATGTGAAGGTGTGAAATGCAAGCGCCGGCAGAGCCGTATGAAGACTGATGGGGGTCCTGGGCTTCGGTGTGAACACATATTCATTCTACTTTTTATGGTAAAAATAAGCATAAATTTTACAAGTCAAATTTTATGTTACAAGTAACACGAATTCGCCGTATCTAAGGAGTTCAATTCCTGATATTTTTTTTTCATAGAAAGTACCTGTTTTGAGGTGCATCATACGCATGAACGTGGTTAATGAGATAGTTTAGAGATGTAAAATGACTAATACTTTGTTGTGTTGTTGGCCCTTAAGCTCGAGTTTTAAATGGCGCCAGCTGTGGAGTTTACCACTACTTATAAATTGACCAACTAAGATCCAGGCTTTCAAGGACTTCCTGGCCATCAGAAGTGTATCTGTATGCGGTGGAAGGTTTGAACTTATTGAGACATTCACTTGCCTCAGCAGTGACATTCATGTCCCTGGTTCCTCAACCCTTTGATCTCAAGAGACGCCTGGGAAGAGCTTATGGAGTCATGAGGTCGCTGGAGAGAGGTGTTTGGCGATGCCGGTATCTTTGCAGGAGAACGAAGGTCGAAGTCTTTAGGGTCCTGGTGCTCCCTGTCTTTAGGCACAATCTCACCTGGACGTTTGGGGCAACGTAGACAAATGTATTGGCAAAACGTCGGTGCCCGTTAACATCCGTTAGCATCCCTTAGCATCTGCTAGCCTCCGCTGGGCTCCGCCAAAGAACGTCAACCACGTCCAAAACTTTTCAACAGGTTTAAATTTTCTCGCCATTTGCTGACGTACCTCTGGCTACGTTGGAGACCGTCAGAGAAAGTTAATCTCCGCTACGACCAAGTTCCCTCCACTCACCTCCGTTAGCATCCGCTAGCCTCCGCTAGCATTAATTACTGGTGCGATCGTCTACGCTGGCTAACGTTTGGGTGCTGCTTCGCCCTGCCTGCTTAGATTCACAGGACAGTGGTGTGTCGACCTCCTCTCTCCCACACGTTCCCACGTTGGCAAAAGTCCCGCTTGTTCTAATGGAGCGCTGGCTAACGCCCGCCTCCGCTAGCACCATGTTGTGGAACGCCGTGCTGCGTTTGAGATTTGCCACCAAACTCCGGTAACGTGAGTTTTGCTGACGTTTGGCCAATTTTCTCGACTTTGCCCTGCGTTCGCCACTCGCTGGGGTAAACGTTACAGTGTGATTGGGCCTTTACTGTATGATTGTGAGACTTGGACGCTAACCAGTGACCTAAGGTGACAACTGGATGTCTTTGGTAACAGGTCTCTTCGGCGGATCCTTGGGTACTGCTGGAATGACTTTGTGTCAAACGAGCGGTTACTAAGGGAAACTTAGAGGAGGGGTGTCACTTGCATTGTGAGGGAGCATCAGCTGCAACATTTTGGCCAAGGGGACGCCCACGCTTCACCCGGCTGTGGCAGATAGATGGTTACTTTTGAGAGGTGGGGATGGACGGGTGGTCTGCCTGGATGGTTGCCATCCAGGACCCTGGGGTGTGGTTGATGCGGCAACGCGTGGTGCCAGTGCATGCTGCCAGACTTGGTTTGACTTGTTTGACTACTGAAGGGCCATATCAAAGAAAACCTTAACCACTGTGAGCATTAGCGTATGCTGTCCTGCTAACTCTATTGCTTAGCGGTCGCCGTAGCATCTGTTGCATCACCAGCTACACAGATCCACGGTGGATTGGAACACAGAAGATGCAAAATTTCAACTCCAGCTTGTCAGAAGGTATTTGGGAGACTTGACCTTGTTTTCTTGTATTAAAGTCCTTCTGTGACTGTGCTACTTGTACATTTTAAGTTTGTATATTTTATTTTGTTGTTGTTGTTGTTCAGTAACTTTGGACATTTTATTAAATATTCTGATCAGAAAAAATTGGTTAATTTGCATTTATTTCGGAAAATATTTTAAATTCTGTACTTAAAATTCAGGGTGTCAATCATTCTGAGCAGGCCTGTAGGTGTAGCTGAAGTAGTGACATTATTTAAGGTTACAAATGACTTCCTGTGAGTTTGAGAACGTGTCAAAACAGGTCTGATCTCTCACCAAGCTGATCTGGTGAGTTTGGTGGTTTTCTAGAGGGAAGAAATAATAGGGAACTGTACAGACAGCTACCAAAAAAAAAAAAGATTTACAAGCTAGAGGCACATATCGTGTCATTCAGTGTTTGAAAACTGTGTGAACAGGTCAGAAAATCCCCTATGAGCTGTTTTTGGAGCCAACAATCTGTCCACATGAAAAGGCTCACATTCCATGACAAGTTGAGCAGTTTTCTCATAGTCCATGGGCTATTCCTTTAGCACCCCTATATCGTCTAGAAAATTGAGCTCGACTGGTTTGAAATTGAGGAGGGTGAAGATCTGCAGATTGCCGAGTTACATAATAATGAACCAGTGAATTTACTTTAAAGTAACACATAAAATGCTCAGGAATATTCCCTTTGTATGAATATAGCTCATAAATAAAAACACAGATTTGAAAGATATTGGTCACAAATAGTAAGAACTTGTAGTTTGTTTGTTTTTTTAAATAAAGGAGTGGATGCAGCATAAAAATTCAGATCGGGTTGCGATTCTAACAAAGCGTTTCTGAAGGATCAAAATTTTGTGAAGGGTAGTAGGAAAGCTTCTTGCCCAAACTATATTACAGTATGAAAGATACGGATAAATTAAACTACAATAAAGAGTAAGGAGGAAATCTCTGGAGACTAGATGACTAACCCTCCTTATTATCCCAATTCATTTATTCACTTTTTGCACTAACCCAGTCTGCTTATTCTCTCCAACTTAAGTTTTCATCAATAATGATTCCCAAGAATCTAGTTGATGTCACTCGAGGCGTCTCAGTAGACTCAATTTTAATTTTACATAAATCTTTAGGGTATAACTTTTTACCTCCAAAAATCATAAAATTTGAATTTTTTTTTTTAACATTCAAAGATAATTTATTTTAAACCATGTGGCATAGGCAGCTAAGCTAACATTAGCCTCTTTTAGCAGAATTTGAATGAGAAAGAATCAGGGTCGTGCCGTCTTCCATTTTCCATCTCAGTTGCCAAATTTAGTTTGTGCATTAAGTTGGACCACTTTGGCACTTCCCTATTCAAGAATTCTGTATGACGTAATGGACGCAGCATCTACTATTAAATGAAAATTATACAATACCAAGTGCTGCATGATCCTCCTCATTGTACCGCCTCCCTAGGCTATGATCGGAACACTCAGAAACAAGATAAAATTTAGCTGACGTCCCCTGATAGTTGCAACTGCGGTTATGCAAATTGTACACTTGCGGGATAAGTGACGACTCGCACATGGGACGGTTCAGCGACGCACTAGTGTTGATTTCTGACTCGGAGCCGTTGTTTTCTTCTGTCTCGGCGACACAATTTCCCGTAAAATTCTCCCCAACGTTTGCTTGAATAAGTTGTGAGTTTCAACCGCTGCAAATCAAGCCTGCTTTGAAGAAGCTTCGACCTTTCCCCTTCGGTTTGTGATCCAGCCAGTGAGTTGATGGCGTTCAATTGGTTAAGACTCTGAATGCCTTCGTAAGCTCGGCTCCACCAAGAGATGGTGCTGAACCACCGGCAACTGCCGGGAGCCTAAAATCTCCCAAAGACTTACGAGTGCAAGAGAATATGGCGTTGATTATATAATTGTGTGCATGCCTACTCCACTGAGCCTCATTGACTCCAGCTTTCATACAGCACTCCTATCTTCAAAAGCATATTTACTTCCCCACAGTGTGTGCGTGCACATGCCTTGTGTGTCTTGCTAACAACCTCCTCACATGAAAGTTTGTCTGCATTCATTTGATCTGCCAACGCTGTTGTGTTTATTTGTGCTCCACGTTGCCAGAGGAGGCTTGTTAACTGGGATTGTTTATTGCCCTCAGAGGCTCGGTTTTGTCGTCACGTTTTTTGACAGCTAATCAGCCACGGAGTGCCTTCACAATAAATTGACCTAAATTATGCATGGCTTTCTTAGGGCCAGTGCAAAGGCTCCTGACACCGCGAGGTGCCCGCGGTTCCAACAGGAGTCCTAATATCTGATCTCTGTCTGATGGAAATCTCTTCAAGGCCCGCCCTGGAATAAACTACTGTATGGCCGCATAGATGGAGTATTTGGCCAAGGCTCCTGGAACAATCAGGATTTGATGAAGGACATCCGTTTTGTGACTGCAGGGGTCGGTGTTGGAATGATGCCAGAGGGACGATCAAACAGTACTTAATAACGAATGTGCGCAATTAGCTTCAACCACAGCAAGTGCCATTCGCTTGGATATCATTTCTGACAAGCTTGTTTAACAGATGCAAACTCCATATATTACATGTGCATGGATGCCAGCCGTTTTGCAAGCTCAAGCTGGCAGTTTGACTTCTGGTTTACTATTCTAATCATAACAGCAGGACTCATTTCTCAAAGGAAATCATGTAGGAGGCCACCCTCTGTCACGTTTGTCATATGGTTTTTCATACTGCCATATATCTGGCTACCAATTAAAGTGCCCGTTTGATAATGAATAACCAGTGTTTACGCTGATTCAAATGCACACATTCATCCAGCTTGTGTTAACACCTCATTTATTTTCATTCTCCCGCTTCCCCCACAGTTTGAGCCCTCAAAGTTTATGATGCATGGCTGAGAGATTTTCTGTTAGTCCACATGTCTGCAGATTTATTCTGCTCAAGTTGGAGCAGAGGCTGTTTGTGTTTGTGGTGGAAGGAAGATTTTTGCTTTTAGTACAATGTGCCACGTTTGGTCTGTCCATAAAAGTAATTATTAATGAATCATTGTGTTGCAAAAAAACACATTACTCCCAATCTAAGTGTTGTGTAATGATGCAGGTGTATTTTGTATTTGTTTTTTTTTGTGCATTTGCTAGTGTTGTCTTAATTTGGAAGTGTTGCCACCATAAGAAACGCATGTTAAAAAGAAAAGGAAAGGAAAATAACTCGTGTACGTAGGCTACTAGAAACTCATGTTTGCCAACTAAGTGCACTTTCACACCTACACTTTGTTTCTTTGGTCCTAGACTAATTAGTAAAATGTATGTTTATGTGGAACCTAGTAAGCCATTAATATCCTGAGCAGGAATGTCTCATAATAAGCACCATTCTCACTTTCATGTTTATGCATTCCAGCACGCACAGGCGTGTAAAGATCACGGTTGTCCACGAATGTGATCTAGCATGTGGTTTGATGGCGTGACGCATGGGACTTGTACCATGTGACGTGCAAAAACATTTAGCACAACCTTGGTGCTTCTGGAAAACGACAGCGTTACGGACCCCTTGGAATTGCAAGGATTTATAGTTTGCAATGAAAAAAATACATTTTCAAACATCTTGAAAATCATGCTGTAGTTAAAACATAACCACAGTATAATGGCGATGCAGATTAAGTCTGGGACACTGAGCAGGCAGGAATTCGTAGGACTTCAACCGGGTCCTAAGAATTCACAAACTGGTCACTTCTATAGACCCTACAGCTCTGCGTGAATCTCCAGCATCTTCCCACGAGAACATGATAGATCGCCGTAGCAACACCACAGGTATTAAAATGTCATGTCCAGCGGTGCCATTCTGGATGCTGAAACCAGGATTTGGCAACTCGGATCCCCTGACTTTGTGTAAAGTCCAGGAGGATTGAGCAATTTTCACCACAGTTACCAGATTCATGGGGACTGATACAGTCCTCGTAACTCACCGTGTCAGTGGTTGCACTGAAATTACCCATGACCAGAGGAGTGTCAACTCTGTGGCAGTCATCAATCACCAAGTGACTAAAAAGTGTAAAAATCTCCCTTACCAGAGTCGTAGTGACTGAGACAAGAGACGCAACACCCAAAGAATGTTTAAGTCTAAAACTTATAATACCCTCTTTCAGGGGGGGTGATATCTGACACCATTTTAAGCAGCCAGTCTGCCACAGCAGCTACCAGTCCCTCGGTTTACCAACCATTGGAGAGACCAGACCAAAAGTAAATGTATCCGCAGAGACTGCAATCTGGCCACTTCCAGGTCTGCAAACCCCAGAGAGCGCAGTCTTTGCAATGCGGCGCTTTCCAAGTTCTCTTGATAGCAGTGGAAGATGGTAATCCTCGCTCAGAGAAAGCATGTTCCAGGTGTCCACTCGCATGAGCTACCTCAGGTTTGGACCTGGTCATTGCCCTGGAGTGGACAATCCCTCAACACCTTACCAGTCGCCACCCTTCAGAGACAAGACTCATGGTGGTCTCTGGTGTTTTGTTTTTTTTGTCTTTTCCAGAGATGAGGATAATGCATGCCACAGTTACTCCCACAGAGCCGGAAACAGAAGATTTTATACAATGTCGAGCTCTCGAGTAGCTGTGTCCCTTGTTGACTTAGTGGGGGGGGGTGCCCTGTGTGCTTGCATCCTTGTAACACATCAGGGCCCCCAAGGGTGGTGCAGGGCTGCTGAAGTTGGTGGGTGAGCTGAGATGGTACTACTCTGGGTCCCACTGCCCTGCAAGGTGTATTTGAAGATTACAAACCCTGTCTTTGGACTGACTCTGGAGAATGTTCCAATGACTGCAGGGAGAGATCTGCTGACAGCTGGGAAAGACCGCAAGTCGGGATCCTTTCAGGGCACGTAAGACCAACAGGCCAATTATTAGCTTGGGCAGTGTCTGGGGTGGTATCTCTAGCTTACCTATGTTTGTTTCCCAGTATCTGTGTCCCTTGTCGATTTAGTTGGGGGGTGCCCTGTGTGCCTGCATCAGGGCCCCCGACGGTGGTGCAGGGCTGCTGAAGTTTGTGGGTGAGCTGAGATGGTACTACGCTGGGTCCAACTGCACTGCAAGGTGTATTTGAAGATTACTGTGGCTGACGTGACAATCCCACCACCATCCCCCAAAAGAGAATTATCTGGTAGGCTGCAGAGCCACCTACGGTTCCCGGTTGCAGTTTAACGTTATGCCGACGACATGCAAAACATGCAGTACAGTATAATGTGCGGAGTTCATATTTGGAACTGATATTTGGTCTGTAGGTTTGGTTTACGCTCTCAGTGCAAGTGAGCTACACCATGGTCCACTTGGAACTTAAGTTTCACATTCACATGTGTTCCCACATCCCCAAATTAACCAGAGTATGTGAGTAACAGGAAAAGTGTGACAGCACCCAAAGCCATGTTTGCACCACGGCTACAGGAGGCATTCAGCTACCTTCTGCAATCTCATGGCGTTCTACGGAAATAACGAATGTTTTGTTGAAATTTGTGAGTTTCCTGTGCCTCTAAGGTAACTTAAAATGGACGCATTGAGACGCGTCGATAAATCGTAAAACAACTTTGCACCCTCTGCTGTAACTACCGCAAACTGCAGTTCGTTTACGCATCGAATGCACCACCACCAGTGACGGCATCTTTTCCCAGCAAGGCTCCATCAAATTTAAATGACTGAGAAGAGTAAAGACAAATACAAAAATACACCCATCATTTGGAACAGCCGAGTCAGAAACTCATTTAGAAAATAAATTTCATCGGCTTTAATTTTACTGACGCTTGAATGTAAATGTTTGCTTCAATCTGACATTGAATTGCCACGTTCACATCCCGCCCAACAAGCTAAAGCAGAAGGGCAAACACTGCAGAGCTTGAAGAAATGCCGGTGTAAGTGCCGTCAAGTTCAGCGTGATGAAATGCATAAGTAACTGCTCTCCCTTTGTGATGAAAATGGTTCGTAGAACAATAGAGTTCCAACTCGATGATACACTGAAGACAGCGAGTCGTTTTCCTCTGCGAGGCGGAGCTGATTCAGTGGAGCAGATGAGAGTTGGGCTGGTAGAAAGAGGAGTTAGATTCCACTCGGAGAAAGGTAGCCCTGGAGATTTAGGGGCGAGAATTTGCTGCACGCATCGTTTGCTTCTTTAATTTAAGGATCCTAACAGGAAGAGTGGTGCTGTATGGCTGAGCAGTTCAATCCCTCATTATAAAATGGCTGCTTGTCTCAGTCCATAGGCTCAGTCCTATTACTTCCAGTGTTGCAGACACAGGTTATTATAAAGCACTCTGCAACTTATACACAATGCGGGTGCAGTTTGGAGCAACTCTTTGCAAGGATTTGAAAAGTTCATGGGTTATCACTGGAGATATTCAGTGCAGCCGCCAAGTTCTCGAGGGTTGCCACAAAAGCAGATGCAAACACCAGTAGACTCACTGCGACTGCAGGTCTGTACTTGCACATCAGTAGGGGGAGCTTGTGAGCTGAGGTTTAAGATGCTTGTACCACACAAGAAATAACTAGAAAGGCACTCGGAGAATGCAAAGCCCGCCAAGCCCAGATAACCTTTCTGTGTGTGTGCAAGCCCACGGTTTTGCCACAATAGGTGATTCAGGTTTGCTTGACCTTGACTTGGACATTCAAGGTCACGCAAGGTCATTTCTAATGGTGTCTTTTGAAAGCCCATATATGATTTGTTACTAATGGTCAATAGTAACCATGGGTCTATCTGCTCTATTTCAGGAGTTACAGGCTCTCGAAATGGTTTTCCTATCTATTTGCATTGGGCGAAAATTTCCAAGTTTGATAGACAGTGATTTTGACCTTGAAGGTCAAATCCCATGGCATATTTAGAAAGGCCACATATGATTTCCTACTCATGTCTAATAGTAACTATGGGCTTATCTTGCACCGTCAGAGGGCCCTCTGACACTCAGACGAAGACCATGAAGAACGCGCGAAATTTTGATGAACTCAGCGAGGATGTGGTCAAAATGGAAAAATATGCCATTTTCAAGTCCATACTTTGCCCTGATTATGTCCCTGCCATGTTCTCAGTGTTCCCACTAATTTCTTACCACACGCATGATCATGCAAGTTTTCATGTGTTCATAAGTAGAAAAACAGCTCTCCTGCCAACGTGCACGTCTTTATTGTAAATACACACTCAAATATGTTCCGTGCATGCGTCAATTTGTACAAGGAGGTGGGGGAGAATTGTTTTATTTATTTATTTATTTATTTTTGGCTACATTTCAGCACCATGGACAGCGACAGGCACATTTCATTCACAAAGCAGTCCACAGAGAGCTGCTGGGAGAGCGTGTAAGCGCCACACTTCAATGAAGTCCCTAATAGGTTAAATGACATCGTTAATATGTCAGTGTAGTTGTTAATACGTCTGTCTGCATCCTGACTCGACCACATCCTCACTGCATATTTTTTGAACGTGTCCAAAGTTCGACCACGTCCTCCACATCCATGGAGAAGACACCACGCCCTTTATAGTTTCTACTGCTTTTTTAATAAGTTGTACAGGTTCTTACTGTGTCCTCCCAGTTTTTTTGCGGACGTTGTGGAAACATGGCTGAGTGTGATGGGGGTATAACACCAGCATGTGCATCATAGCTGTTTAACAGCATGCTGGAAAACCGAGTTTCTCAGTGTGTCACACGTCTTGTCACTATTTTTAACCCACATGGGTCAAAATCCGAAATTGTTTCTGTGACTTTTGATCATATTGGTGATATAACACAGTCTCACATCATCTAAATTCTGGGAATGTTGGTGCAATGTAGGAGTAAGTTGCCGGCGATCAAATTAGCTTCCTTTCTGCTATTCTGTTGTTTTAAAGTGTTACTTTGTCATTGACGATGCAGAGGATGTAGCCGAAGATGGACTGCTGGTTCGGCCCTAACTGTCTGAGTGTGTGTGTACCCCATTGACAGTGTTCCCAGCAGCGTTCCACTTCACGGGTCCTTGATCCTACCACATGGCTGTCCGGAATGGTGGACGTTTGACCGCTGGGCCACGTTGGCTCCTGGACATTGATTTGTTCGGTCTGTGCATGTTTGACCATTTTTTTATGTTGTGCTTTGTCTTATTCATTTGTTGTCATTGGTAGTATGGCCATAGCAGATGGTCCCCCCTCTGAGTCTGGTCTGCTTGAGGTTTCTTCCTATACTCATAAAATATCCACGGAGTTTTTCCTGACCACTGTTGCCATTGTGCTTGCTCAGGGGGTGGGTAAGGTTAGACTTTACCCTTGTGAAGCGCCTTGGGGCGACTATGTTGTGATTTGGCGCTATATAAATAAATTGAATTGATTAGTATTCAAAGAAAGGATTCACAATCTTAGATTCAAAGAGCAAATTTATAGTGGTGACAATTCTTTTTATGACTTGAATGGTAAAAAAAAAAAAGAAAAAAAAGAGGGACTACACCTTTAATCCTGCCATGTTACCTTTGGGAACAGTTTTCAATTTCAGTTTTATATTCTCAGCTTTAAAGCCTGTGTGAGAGATTTTGCAGTATTAAATAAGATACCACTCTGCCTGTAAACTATCATAGACTTCTTTAAAAACAGCTCATTCCATCAACCTAAATCTTTTTATGCTTGGGAAGATTCTTTAATCCTGCTTCCTGATCCTGCCCTCTCACTTCATAGTGTAGTACAACCGTTGTATTTTATTATGTATTTCTGGCTCGTCTGCCTTGCCCCGTGCCTGATTTCACTTGCTTTTCAATCACTTTGCTCCAGGATTGGATCCAAAGCTCTGGCTGCAGCCAAAGGGAGATAATGCAGCCAGATAATGCATCCAGACAGTCTATTACTCTGATGGCCAGCACAATGATGCCTGTGAGATTTCTGACTGATTCCAGCCTTTCCTTCTTTCTTTCTTAAACAATAGCCTCACAACAGCAGCGCAGGGGCTGGAAGAAATTCCGAGGAAGCGTCCAAAAGAGAAGGGCACCTGTTTTATTTTGCCAGCATTTCAATCGTTTGTTGCTGCTTGTTTTCATCAGCCAATGAGCGCGGTGATGAAACGATCACCAACCCACCAGTCCTGCTTCTGTCCAGCTGACAGGCCATCCCGATGTCAGCAGCACTCCTGCGCTCACACTGTTCGATTTTCCTTGTCCTCTTTTTTTTGTTTAAACTTTCCATCTCTCTTCTTGCTGTCACTCTGACTCTCCTTCTCCAATCTGCCTTCACTTCCTCGCATATTTATGTCCAAAAAAATGAAAGTGGTTTTGACAACTGCTGCTTCCACTGCTAGTTACCTGGAGGCTGCTGCCAAAAAAAAAAAAGCATTCAAAATATAAAAATGATAATGGCCATCCCTACACTAACTTCCCAGTTGCAAAATAATAATTAAGATAAATATTGACTTTGTTTCCCTTACTTTTGATCAGTTGTTACATTTTAAGTGTGCATTACTTTCTGTAGAGGTGAAGCCTTTATTTTCTTTTATTTGACCCATTTGAATTATGTATGCAAATCACAAGTACAGTTTGACAGTGCAGAAAATTGGTGCAGAAAATTAAACATTGTGGAATATTATGTTATTTATTTATGTATTTAGCATTTTTTCCACAGAGTGGGCACTTGTTAATTATTGTCTGCTGTTTTTCTGGCTTTTCCACAAGAGTAGAGGGGAGGAAATCCAAATTGGCAAGAGGCGGATTAGGAGATAACAGGGAGCGTTTTTTTTTTTTATATTGTTGTTCCTTTATTCATGAGGAAGAACTCAATGCAATTTTGAAAATGCATAAACTTCAAATAATTAAAAAAAAAAAAAAAAGAATTTACTACAGAAGAGCACTCAGTTGAGAGCTGACTCACACTTTTGAAACATTTCAGGAGCAATAGCACCACCTCCTGGTCCCCTGGCTGAGTGACCTCTACAGTGTGTTGGCTCACATCCAATTTTTATTTAATTTACATAATGTAGATGAAAAAGCATCATTTGTTAAATTTCTGACAGCTGCTCAGCGATTGCACGATGGCACAGTTCCTGTACCAAACCTTGGGGTATGAGCGAAATACAATGGGTCAAGAACCAATTGTTGTTTGTCTTTCAGCTGCTCCCAGTTTCCTCAGGGTCACCACAGCGGATCCACATTGGTATAAGTTTTACACCGGATGCCATTCCTGACGCAACTCCAATCGTACCTGGAGAAACATACAGCCCCTGGTCTTCCCAAGCGGTCTCCCAGCCAAGTACTAATCAGGAGCTACTCTGCTTCACTTCTGAGCTCTGACAGGATCAGGTGTACACAGGGCAGATTGGCTGTTGGGTCAGAAACCACTCAGGAAATGAAATGTTTACTAATTGGTGCAACATGGCCAGAGTTCCTGAAAAGGTTCCTGAACTACCTTCTGCAGAACTAAAGGTCCCATTGTAACACCGGATCAAAACCTCCAAATGTGCAAAAATACATCAATTCCACTGTACAATAAAATGCTAAATATGCTTCAGTGTCATTTTTCCTATATTTGTGTGTGTACGTTGCACAAAGCTGAATGATTAAAATGTTTTTCTAGCAGAGGGCAGATTTACACTGAATCATCTCTGGCTGACAACACAGTGGGCCCTATCTTGACGATCTGTAGTGCAGGGCCTAAAGTGCACAGTGCATGTGCATTTGGGGTACAACCCCAAATCAGTAAAAGTTGGGACAGTATGGAAATTGCAAATTTAAAAAAAAATTTTTTACATTTACTTTGACTTCTATTTGATTGCAGACAGTATGAACCAAAGATATTTCATGTTTTGTGTGGTCAACTTCATTTCATTTAATATACATCCATTCCTGCATTTCAGGCCTGCAACACATTCCAAAAAAAAGTTGGGACATTAAAGCATTTACCACTTTGTAATGTTGCCATTCCTTCCCACAACACTTAAAAGATGTTTTGGCATTGAGAATACCAAGAGATGAAGCGTTTCAGGTGTTATTTTGTCCCATTCTTCCTGCAAACATGTCTTAAGGTGTGCAACAGTACGAGGTTGTGGTTGTTGCATTTTTCATTTCAAAATTTTCCATACATTTGTTTATTGGGGACAGGTCAGGACTACAGGTAGGCCAGTCCAGTACCTGTATCCTCTTCTTCCGCAGCCATGCCTTTGCAACGTATGCAGAATGTGGTTTTGCATTGTCTTGTTGCACAATACATGGATGTCCCTGGAAAAGATGTAGTCTTAAAGGGAGCATATGTTGCTCTAAAATCTCAAATGTACGTTTCTGCATTAACGCTGCCATTACAGAAGTGTAAAGTACCTTTTCCGAGGGCACTGGCACAACCCCATACATGACAGACCCTGGCTTTTGGACTTCTTGATAATAACAGTCTGGATGGTCCTTTTCGTCCTTGGTCCGAAGCACATCACGTCCATTTCTTCCAAAAAAGATCTGGAATACTGATTCGTGTGAACACGATGCACGTTTCCACTGTGTGATGGTCCAACCCAGATGGCTCTGCGCCCAGAGAAGTCTACGCTGCTTCTCGACCAGGTTAACATAAGGCTTCTTTTTTGCACAGTAAAGTTTTAAGTGGCATTTGTGACTGTAACTCTGTATAGTAGTGCTTGACAAATGTTTCCCAAAGTAATCCCTTGCCATTGTAGTTATATCAGCTGTTGATGAATGAGGGTTCTTGATGCAGTGCCGTCTGAGGGATCGGAGCTCACGGGTGTTCAGCTTAGGCTTGCACCCTTGCCCTTTCACACTGAAATTCCTCCAGATTCCTTGAATCATTTAATGATATTATGCACTGTAGAGGGAGAAATATGAAAATCCCTTCCAATCTTTCTTTGAGGAACATTGGTTTTAAACATTTTAATAATTTTCTCTTGCATTTGTTGACCAAGTGGAGATCCTCTGCCCGTCTTTGCTCCTCAAAGGCTCACTGCGGGTTTTTTCTGATTTGGGGTTGTATGTCCAACTCCACTTTTCTCTTTACATGGCGTGTAATCTGATAGCAAAAAGGAGCAAAGAGGCTGTATTTCGTCTCTTAATTAATCATGGGCGTGTTTTGGTCGCAACGTTAATCAAACCAGTCAGATTATCATCCGTCATTCCTTTTAATAAGGGTGTGCACTTGAATCTGGTGCATTGCTATTTCGATAACAGACTCAGAAGTGAGAGGTTTTCTTTCCTGCAATCAAGCTCCCAACCTTTCGCTAAATTTAACCAAATAAGTTTAGGTGTGTAACCACGCAGCACATTGGTCATAAAACTTATATGCGAGTTATTTCGGGAAGCCTTTCTGTTGTGATGAATACAAATGTCAAGCCGGTGGCTAAAACTGTTGGTGGTGCAATAACTAAAGGCGGTAGTGCAATAAATTACTTGACATTAATTGTAAATATTACATCATAAGGGCTTCACCTTCTCCAATCTGTCATATAAGAAAATATATAAAGACTCATGCAGTAAAGCGATATGATGAAATTATTCCACTCCTTTTATTGCACTTTTGACCCATTTAGAAAGATAAATTTAACGCGTTTTCTTCTTCCATTTCTCATTTTATCAGTTGCTACCAGCAACCTGAGCCGCCTCGGGCCAGAACAAAAGGTTTTCTCCTACGTGTCTCTTAATAGATGTCGACGAGCAACAAGACAAGAGTCTTTAAAACCTGTTTGCTCTTCTCGGGTCTCGGCTGACTCTTGTCACTCGTCTTTGTCGTGCTTTTAACCGTCTTGTTCTTGTCGTTAGGAATTAAGGGCACAAAAGGGGAACAGGCGGCGTTTGGTGGCTGGATTGAACACGGGAAGTGGGTTTATGAGGATCATCCGCTGTGACAGGTAATAATGCACACAGTTCAACTCAGCCGAAGAAAACATACTACATGGTCAAACTGTGCAAAATTAGAAAAATATCTTCTTTTCTTTTTTTTTAAACCAAATTCAAATGTAATCTGATTACACGCGTTTTCTCTTTGATACTTTTTTGTAACCATTATTTGGAATCTGTCTGCTCATCTCACCAAACTTTCATCCCTTCCTGTGTTGTATAATAACGAAGTAATAATACTTCACTACTGTACTTAAGTATATTTTGGGAGTATCTGTACTTTACTTGAGTTTTTTTATTTTTATTCTGTCAACTTTTACTTCACTACATTTCCTAACTTAATTGGATACTTTTACTCAGATACATTTTCAATGCGCGGTGCCGTTACAAAAATCAGATTAAATGAAATTGTGTTTTCTCCACCGCGCCAAGTCTACTTGTGGCTCCATTTTAAAGGATGGATGGATAAACTTCAAAAAATATCAATATCAAGCAGAGATTTTGGCTAAAGACATTATCTATGAAGATTGCTGTCGGCTCCATTTTTTAAAGTGCTGGATAAACTTCATAATATTCAAAGTTCTGACAGCCTTCTGTTTTTATGAACATGTACTTTTACTTTCATTACTTAAGTACATTTAATTATAGATTACTTGTCATACTTAAGTACAGTAAATACTAGATACTTTAAGACTTTTACTTGAGTAGCATTCTAGTCAGTGACTTGAACTTCTACCAAAGTCATTTTTTGGTCTGGTCTCTGTACTTCTACTCAAGTGGGACTTTCAGGTACTTCATACAACACTGATCCCTTCCTCCATTCCTCCCTTCTTTCCTTTGTCCTTGCTTCCTTCCTTTCTTGCTCTTCCATCTCCTGATTTCTTTCATTCTTTAGTTCCCCCTTTCTTTTCTCATCTTCTTTATTACTTCTTTCTCTTTCTTTCCTTCCTTCCTATAAGCTTCGTTCTTTCCTCATACGTCTCCTCTTTCTGTTGCTCCATCTTTGCATTATTTCTGTACTTATTTGTTTCATGTTTTCTTTCCTTTAATCACTTTCCTTTCTTTATTTCTTTTGTCTGTTCATTCACTGATTCTTTCATTTTTTCTTTGCTTCATTCTTTCTTTTGTTTGTTCATACTTTCAGAATTTCTTTCTTTCATTCATGTGTTCTTTCTTTCTTTCTTTCTCAAAGAAGTAAATGTGAAGTTTTGCACCCCCTCCTCCAAACGTCGCTTCGATTATTAGAGTTCATCCGACTGTCGTGGCGCAGACTCGTTAACTGTCTCTGACTAATTGAATCCACACTCACGCCTGCACTGAACTTGACTTATTCTGACTTCCTAAATTGAGACCTTTTGACTTTGGACAAAAAGTGAATGTATCACAACTACTTAGGAGTCGAGCGAGGACGACTCATGTGGTCACACTGCTGGCGTCAGCACTCTGCCCACATGAGTGTTTTAGGCATTCATGCGGTCCCGACTAATTGATATGTGTTAGAGAGCAGGATATGCTGATGCTCCAAAGTCATTAGCTGAAATGTGAGGAATAATCATTTTGTTTCAGGGCCATAGGCCAAAGCAAGAAGGGCCTCATTTTAATTCTCCAGCCAACTGAGCCACAAAGTGAAGTAAGCTCGCCTGGACGCGAGCCAAAGCTTTCTCTTGGAAGTCGAGCTCTCCTTAGTTTATCAGAGCCGGGCATCAATATCCTCCAGGCTGATTTCAATAGGTACACAGATCATTAAGCCTGGTCTCAGGAGTGACTTCAAATAAATCTACAATCAGTCTGATAAAATGTTTTAAAAAAGAAAAAAAACACCCCACATTGCTATGTGCCCATCTGTTTTACAAAGTTTTCTCTTTGGAGCAGCGTGCGTTAAGGCTTCATCATATGGTTCTTGTGATTTAATGCGACTGCAGTGCGTGCACAGATTAAAAGCTCATCCTTCTCTTTTGGTGATGTATTTTTTTAACTTTGTAAACTTCAGGTCATTAGCTACCGACGCCAAACAGGAGTTTACTGTTATCATCCAGTCCATGTGCCTGTCTCGCCTTCTTTGTTAAATGTTTTTAGGTTTAGTTTGGGTATCTTTGGAAATTTTGAGTGCACTGCTCCTTTCTTTGAGTTCTGCTTTAGTTTTTGTTCGCTGATCTGTTGCTTTTGGTGTTTCCTCGTGTATGCAACTACATGCTCTCTTTGTTCCCTGTTTTATTTGGTTAGTTTCACTTGTTTTGTGGTAGTTTCATTTATTTTCTCTGCCTCTGCATCTCTCTTTTCTCTGTCTCCCTCTGGTGTCCATTGGTGGGGTTGCACTATTCCCTGTCTGGTTCTTTTCTTGCACACCTGCCCTTTATTCAGTTAATTGTCTCACCTGCCTTCAGTTTGTACATCACCTCACAGTATTTAAGTCCCTTGTTTTCTTTCACTCTTTTCCAGTTCGTCCTGCTTCTGTCAGCCCCACTGTGATTTTTTTCCCCCACTGTCACTTCAGTCAGTTGTGTTCCGAAGCATTTTTTTCAGCCTTACCATTCTCCTGAATCTCCCACTGCTGGTAAAAATAAATATTTATGTTGGAACATTACATCCTTGTGTTGGGTGTCTGCATGCACTGTGTTCACCCATGTCTGTTTCTTTGTTTGTTTATTTTTTTATACAAGATAACTTTTTTTAAAAATAGTCGACAATTTGGACGGGTTTTGGCTCCATCTTAAAACTTTTTCCTTTATCTCTTTCACTGTGAGATAGATTTTTCTTTGATCACCAACATTCATACTTTGACATCATAAAGCTCAGTTGCCACACTGTTTTTTTTGGGGGGTTTTTTTGGTTAGTGGTCAATCGTGGGGGCGGCACGGTGACTCAGTGGTTAGCACTCTTGCCTCACAGCAAGAAGGTCTGGGGTTCGATTCCCAACGTGCCCTGTTCTTTTCTGTGTGGAGTTTGCATGTTCTCCCCGTGTCTGCGTGGGTGTCCTCCGGGTACTCCGGCTTCCTCCCACTTCCAAAGACATGCATGTTCAGTGAATTGGTGACTCTAAATTGACCGTAGGTGTGAGTGAGAGTTTGGCTGTGTTTGTCTGTCTATATGTGGCCCTGCGATGGACTGGCGACCTGTCCAGGGGGTACCCCGCCTCTTGCCCAATGGCCACTGGGATTGGCTCCAGCACCCCCCGTGACCCTTAATTGGAGTAAGCGGGTATAGAAGATGGATGGATGGATGCCATGGAGTTACCTCACGGGGGGATGTAAACAGCGTCCAGAAACACAGCAGTAAATTCCCTTGGTGGATAATAGGGACGGCATTTCAGCAGTAAGAACTCCACATCTGGCGAACAGTGCTTACCAACAGTCCGGATATCTCCACACCACGAGTTGTTGATAAACACACACACACCTCCCCCTTTAGCCTTACCGGAGTCTGCAGTCCGGTCTCCTCAGTGTACCGAGTGAGTCTGTAGCTGAACGGCGCATTCTGGGACTTTGTCTGAAAGCCAGGTCTCGGTGAAAATTAGAGTGCAGCACTCCCTTATTTCCCTCTGTGTTGTAATCCTGGCT
>OMMV01225861.1:0-11595 GCA_900302635.1 Chatrabus melanurus | reverse complement strand
CTGCAGGGAACCACACACACACACACACACACACACACACACAGTATATGTGTGTGTGTGTTTTAGGCACCCCATTTTCTTTTGATTAACAAACAAACAAATGCCCCCAGGCATCATGGCCAACAGAAAATCAGGTGAAATCCCCCCCAAATGCTGGGGCACTTATGATCAGGCAAATAATATGGTATATGTTTTAATATGATTGGAGGATTTTTAAATTTTGACCCCTGTGTAATCCTTCATTGACCCCCTCATGGTCCTCAGAGGTCAAATCTAACTTGGCTCCATATCTGAAAATAAACCTTATGGTATGTACTAACTGTGGTAGAAATTTCATGCTTGTACCACAAAATGCACAATTGTTCTCATATGGAGTGCTTATCCGCTGCACTATATACATTAAAGAGTGAAGTACAGCACACTGCACAATATAATATATAGCATAATATACTTTATTACTGTACTGTGCTACCCTGTACTACACTACACGGCAGTATACGAATAATGAATGTTTATGCGTGCAAATATTCACACACACACACACACACACACACACACACACACACACACTGAACAGTATTTCACAGTCCATATTTGTTGAACTTTTCCAGTAAGATCTGTCACCTGGATGTCTGTCGCTCGAACATTTACTGGTTTCTAACTTACTGACATAAGGAGGTGGAACAGCCACGAAAGCGAACTATAACTGCTGCTGGAAATACAGGTTCAAGTTTTTTTTTTTGTTTGTTTTTTTTAAGACCAGCTTGGCTGGCTGGTGGTCCTCCTGGCTGGCGCGCGGAGCTCGAAAACATTCGTGATTGGTTGGTTTGGACCAATGAACGGTGAGAGTTGCGCTGACTTCTGGTACAGTAGGTTTTTGCGCGAAGTCGCAGACGTTATTGTTGGCGCTCTGGACGGAGGGAAAGTTGTCAGTAAAACGCAGCTGCAGCGCCGAAGTCTTGACGGTGAGAACAAAAAGTTTTTTTTTTTTTTTTAACCAAACCGTTTAAACGACGTGTTGATGCCTTCAGTGATCGATTTATAATCTCACTCCGCTTTGTGTTACTGAGGCCACATGGCCACAAAGTAACTGACTGATGTGCTGTTTGAATTCATCTGACACATTTATTTCGACGTTTGAATATCTGTTTACTCGTTTTTTTTATCACTACATTACAGCCGAAATAATTTAATCTAATAACTGGTTCAGATCAGTTTTGTTTGTGCATAAATAAAAGTCACAGGGGAATTTCTGTTGACTGCAATCCACATTTTCCTCTTTCGATACTGATGCCGATATGATACCACAGCAATTTAAAATCTATTTAAAATTTGGAGTAAATTTCGGTGTAAAACATGACTCTGCAACTGCAAATCACTTCGAGTATAAGTGGAGTCCAACTTCAAAATTCGATATTTAAAAAAAAAAAAAAATGCAAATTTTATTACTACAAGGTTGATCGCATTGAACTGAAGCTCTGGGGGTTCAAAAACTCACCTGTACCCCAATTTTCCCTGTACATCTGGAGTTGTGTCACAAGGACATAAAACCCGTGCCAGTCAACAAGCGGATCTGTACCGGCTGTGGAAACCCCTCAGGTGTAGACAAAACATCGTGTTCAGTTTGTGTATTATGTGTGTTAGGATCAGTGGTGTGGTGTGTACAGATACAGACCAGAGTTACTGTGGCCACACTTGACAATAAAACTGACCGCACACACACACACACACACACACACACGATGATGCAATATGAATCCGCGTGACGGCTCGATCGTAGGGAATGCACGCCTTATTGTAGCATATAGAGTAACTGTGTTAGGATTTGCGTGTGTTCATGAGATAAGACTGCATCACAACAATTTGGACATGTTCAAAAAATGCAGCTATATGACTGGTGCCATAATTCCTGTATTACATCATGACGCGTGTTGCATAGTGTTACATAGCTACATGTCAGAGAAGCATGCGTGTGTGTATATCTGTATAAATGTAATTTTTTCTCATATTTTATAAAAGTTACTAAGAAATAAACACTTTCATATATCAGCAGATATATCGGTATTGTGTCGGCCCCCCCCCAAAAATCCATATCAGTCAGGCTCTAATGCTTTTCTCTCTGAGCAAACAAAATCTAGCCTGTGCTCAATAAATGCATTTCTGTGCTTGTTATTAATGCACATAAACACACAATAATAGCACCTGTCAATCAGTGTGTTATATGCTCTCTCAACATAGCGCTGTCCGTGCACGCTCAACTTGGCCCAGGGCTTATCATGTGCGTGCAAACTAATCAAATGCGGGGACTAATTAATCAAATTTTAGAACACATCGCATCTCATGTGCGCGCAGTAGCATTTTGAGTGCTTGATATAATACAATGCGGCCTCAAAATATCTATATTTTTTCTGTCTATCACTGCATCGACCACAGCTGGGAAACACCGTAATGTGTACGCTGCTATTCTGCACTTCTTCTGCATTATGCTTCTGTGTAATGTTGAACTGTATATGTTACGACAGTGTCACATTGCATCATTGTGTAGTGTACAGCAGGCTTAAGTCAAGAACATGTGAAGGTTGTGTTGAATTGAAGGGTGTGCTGGTTGGGGATGCAGGCTGTCGGCCACCAGTTGATCCAATTTTAAAAAGATACAGTATAACGTAAACATATATTATACATACATTATTATAATCACGTAATTCAGAAAGCAAAAAATTTTAATATATAACATTTTAAAATAAATAAATAATATGAGTTAAGGGAATACCCGCGTTTTGCCGAGCTGCGGTTGCTTTGGAGAGGTGGGGTTGGTCCGGTTGTCTGCCTGCGTGGTTGCCATCCAGGACCCAAGGCGGTTCTGTAGTGTGGTGGATGCAGCAATGCGTAGCACCAGCGCACGCTCCCAGACCTGACCTGATTTATGTCATTTTACTGATACGCTTGTCCACTTGGTGGCGGTAATGCACTCCTCTTTGCCAACCGCCAATAAAATCCAAAAGGAGTTGAAGATGTGGTTTGTGTGTGTGTGTGCAGTTTCATCACGGGCTGAAAGTTTAATGTTTGCCACAAGCTTGAGAAATCGTCACTGCCACTTCGTCTATCGATGCGCGCTGTGCATGTCTGTTCTTCGGCCTTTATCTTGCTTATGGAAACCGATCTCTCCATGCGCACAACGATGCTGTCAATTAGCAGCAGCAGCAATTCGAGCCTAGGCGAGGGACGGGTGACGCTGTCAGCGGTCTGTTTTCATTTGACTGGCTTTGTGACACATTTAGTCTACTTTGCACATGCAGTTTTTCCAAATGTGTTCCGACAAAGCCTGCTGTTTCTATTTCTTTTTCAGGAAAAAGCGCGTTAAGAAGTGGTATTTTTGCAACGTTAGCGCACGCTTTTCCAGTTTTTTTTTTTTAAATTTCACAGTATAACTTATCGCTATCTACGCATTAAAATGCTTTTATTGTTGAACAGATTGAGGAAACGTTTGGGTATTGCCAAACTTTACCTGCAGTTCCTCACCAGAGCTGCTGCTCACAGATTTGCACGCTGCTGCTGAAAAATCAAGTCGCCGCGCCATTGTCGTTAAGGGCATGTGCAAATGAGTAATGTCTCACCGATTCCCGATACGCCAACAAAAGCTCGGTATCAGCTTTGATACCGATATTCGTATTGGTATTGGTACATCCCTAAATTAAAGTTTCTTTGTGTGTGGTTTTTATTCAGTAGGCCAACATAATCTGGACAAAACTAGTACCTGTCGAAACATTTAATCATGTTTGGTGTATTAATACTATTTATTATTAACATTTTTTTTCTCCCATGTTTTCTTCCAGGAACATTTGCTGAAATGGAGCGCGATGACGGTAAGGTGTAATCTTGAAAAGCTTCGATGCAAAACAATGCTGTAGGGAAATACAAAGTGGCTACATGTTCGGACCTGTGAAGGTTCTCTTTACACGTAACTATGTGCAGCGTCCACCTGTGCGGGTAGCTATTTATGAGGACAACTTAGCTCTGGCACTGACACAGGGTGCGATTAAGGTAGGTTTGATTGTATTAACAGTCACCAGCAGCTTTGTCAGTAATGTCGAGAATAATGGCCCCATGTAATACACCGGCCAATCAGAAGTGCCGGAAGAATAGACGATACGTGATACTTCCGTGTCCAGACCTACACCAATAGCCTAATAATTATATCATTTATCAGAATTAAAATAAAGTGAAATTGGTCATATTTGTTCAAGTCTGTTGTGTTTTGTCCCATATTTCAGGATTAGATCTTCCAGAGATGTAGAAGGCATTTAGCTAACAGTTTAGTTTAACGCACAATATGAAGTTTACTGTGTGGTGTTCATTTTGACAAAGTAACTTCAATATCATTTAATCCCACTTTCCTGATAACACTGAAGACTAAACACACAAACAATAAGTAGAGCGCACTCAGATAACATGTACCTCCCCAATGGCCCAACAGTAGGCGCCGCGTCAGCAATACACAACTAACACTAATTAAAAGTATGATTTGAAAATGGTCCTCGGTCGTCTTTTGGCTCAAAATCTAATCAACCGTTTCTTGACCCAAAGCTTATATCTCCACTAGGGTCGGAAAATTCCCGGAATTTTCAAAGTTGGAAACTTTCCATGGCGATTAACCAGAATTAACAGGAATAAATTGGAAATTTGCAAAATTGCAGGTTAGCCTATAACAGGAAACATAAATGTAGTTGGACAAAAACATCTTGCAGCATTATCTTGGTTAAAAAAACCAGATGTCATGCAAATTCATTTGAATTTCTACCCTGCACTGTGCATTCCTCAATCACATGCACACAGCCACTACTTACTGCAGGACTATTGAGGCCACACCCCGGGCATGCACTGTGCATTCCTCCATCATGCACAGATAATTTCGAGAATCCTGCACACTACAGCAGGACTACTGCATTTGAGCCCAAGGACTACAATGATTCATGTTCTACTCACAAATAAAATCAAAAATGTCATTTTTACTTTTTTTTAAAATTAGAAATGTGTGCTTACATGTATGCTTATGACAAAACAAAATGTTTATATTTATCTTTGTATATGATAGTTTGTATAAATTACCCCAAATTTCCAGTTAATTCCCATTAATTTCCATTATTTCCCATTAATTTCTGTAAATTCCCATTTATTCCCTTTAATTCCCTGGGAAAGTTTCCAAATTGGAATGTTGCAAATTGTTCAAAAAAAAGAAGAAAAAGTCAACATTTCCAAAATTCCCGAACTTATCTTTCCATGGAAAGTTTCTGGAAAGTCTCCAGAAATATACTGGAAATTTACTTTCCCTTTGCAACCCTAATCTCCACTAAATTTAACAGCAATCTGTTGCCGTCAAACTGGAACAAACACTCACAAAGTAGCAGAACTTCTCTTTCGTTGAGCAGTGCACATTTAAGTACGTGTTTGTATAACCTCTGCATTGCACCTTTGAGTCATATCAGTAACCCTTTGATGTGGTTGACGCTGCATGTTGCAAATGAGATCTGCCAGGAAAGAATCAACTGTCTTTGACATATAGTACAATGAATAACCATAGCAGCTGTGCAGTTTGTGATAGAAGCCTGAAATTTCTGCCTCATAAAGTTTATTTTCAGAAGTGGAGGCAAGTTGGATTTGATCTCTGAGGACCATGAGAGGAAGGATTACACAGGGGTCAAAATTTAAAAATCCTCCATTCATATTGAAAAGTATACCATATTATTTGTGAGCTCATAAAGATTCCAAAAAGGTATAGTTTGGACTATCTGTGACTGAATGTTATGGAGTTATGGGGTAAAAACAGCGAAAATGGCGACAAAGGTCAGTTGCAGTTCTTACAGGGGTCAAAAGTTAAGGTTGCTCCAATTTTGGTAAAAAGTGATGCAAATTACTGGTTAAGCTAATAGGGTTTTAAAAAGTAATAGTTTGCACCATCTGTTATGCTTAGTTATCACGTTACGGGGTAACGTGTCATATGTCATAGTATCCAATGGACGTTGACATTATTTGACCATTACTTTTGGAGACCAAGCATTCAACACAGTCAACACTATTTCATTTATTAATCCTATTAGCTTAACTAATAATTTGCATCACTTTTTACCTAAATTGGAGCAACTTTAACTTTTGATCCCTGTACAAATTGAAATTGACCTTTGTCACCATTTTTGCTGTTTTTACCCCATAACTCCAAAACATTCAGTCATAGATAGTCCAAACTATACCTTTTTAGAATCTTTATGATCAGACAAATAATATGGTATACTTGTCAATGTGATCGGAGGATTTTTAAATTTTGACCCCTGTGTAATCCTTCATTGACCCCTCATGGTCCTCAGAGGTCAAATCCAACTTGCCTCCACATCTGAAAATAAACCTTATGGTATGTACTAACTGTGGTAGAAAGTTGAGGCTTGTATCATCATTTGAACGATTCTTCTCAGATTCAGCAGTTAGCTGCTCTACTAATAATCTTACTTTCTTGATAATTTCTTTTATACCAGCAAATAATGCCAATTTTATTATTGATTCATCTGTTGCTTGTTTTCATGATTATTGAATTACTTTTTCAACCTGCTATCAGTTCAAACTGTAAAAACATTTTTTAAATTTATTTTCTTTTTATTTGAGCAAAGCAACTTATTTACACTTTACACGATCTGTACGCACAACAGTACCAAATTCCCCCACTCCACAGATTTTAGCAGCCCATTATCTATTCCCCCTTCTTCCATACGGGAGTAGTGACGGCAGGCACTGAAATTCCAGATATTTCTGTCCATTGTGCTTTCCCGAAATTTTCCTTAAAACAATTTGCTTCAAATAACCTGAGAACAACAAAACTGAGGAGCTTATTACTTTTGATCACACAAACATCACAGAGCAAAAAAAAAAAAAAGAGGGAGAAGGTGATGGCTACAAAGATTAGGTTGTCGCTGTTAATCGATATATTCAACTGAAATCAGATCTTACAGGCTTTACGTACTCAGTCCATTTCGACCAAATGCAATAAGACTTTTCTTTCTGCATTCTGAGGGAGAATGACAACTTTTCCATTGTGTATATCTCGTATACAATATCGGTCCATTTCTCAATGGTGGGCGGTTGTGCTTTTAGCCATTTTCTTGTGATGGCTTTTTTTTACTAGCTGCCATTAACATGCTCAGTCATTTTTTTTATCATTGCTCCAACTGTCAAGCAAAAATATTGCCGAAGTATGTGGTTTGACACTCGAAAGGGATATTTACACCAAATACATTTGTTATACGTTTGTGGATCTCTTCACAATAGGTTCGAATAACCTGACAATTCCAGAAAATATGAAAATGATTGGCTCCATTTGTCCCACAACGTCTCCAACGGGCGTCTCCACCACCTCGATGCCTTTTCTGAATGTGTATAACAAAAAAAAATATCGTACAATATTTTTCCAAAAGAACTCTCGCCATGTATTCGACCCTCTTGAGAGCCACTGTAGCCGACGTATTTTCTCCCAACTCTCTGTCGAAATCAATACATTTCCTTCTCTTTCCCATTTCTGCTTTACATATTCTGTACCTTCTTGTTTGGATGGTTGAATGGGATTATACAGCCTGGAAATAACCTTGCTACCTGTACTGAGCTTAGGCAGTGACAGAAATACTTGCAAGAATCCTGATTTTTCTTTTCCTAACATGTCTTTAAAGTTTTGTTCAAAGTAATGTGTGACTTATACCTATAAAAATCTTCATTTCCCAGCCCATAGTCCCTCTGTAGAGCTTCAAAACTCAGGAGTGCCCCCTTGTGGACAAATGATTTGTAGGTGGTTAAACCCTTTGGTAATCCAAGCCTTAAATATACCGTTAGTTATATTAGGTGCGAAGTCCGACTCGTAGGCACACCACCTCAGAATCTTAGATATATCTCTCAAACCGCAAATTTTGATCGTATCCTGCCAGGATTTCAAAAGAATATCCAACACGGGATCCTCTGAGACCTTCGGTTTGTCTCGCAGTTTGTTATCTGCTAATAGGGCTGTTATCGGTATTCCTTGAACCATTGTGCCACCATTGTATGTTGGTGAACATAGGCTTACTTTTTTTAAAATGAGAAACTGATTAAACTATATTTTGCAATGTTGACAAAAATTGGGGGAAAATTCCTAAATTGGCACCAAACATTTTTTGTGCTCTTATTTGGCCCATGCTGCACCCCTCCACCAAGTTTAATGTAAATAAGTCTGTAAGGTTTTGAGTAACAATGAAACAGGTGAAAACACGACTTTTTTTTTAGCTGTCGTAATTAATCAGAAAATGTCCTCAATTTGAGAATATGCACATAATTTGGCGTGCTTTGTTGATAAATGGAGTAGTATTTGGCCAGTATTACTAGTTCTAGTTTGTTCTTTGACATTCTTTCTGCAGTCTGGAAACACAAACTATCAGGATTATTCTCTTTTAACCCGGGGAGATGATTTTTATTTTTAATTTTTAGATTAATATCAAAGCTGAGTGGAAATAGTAGTTAAAACCTCATTGGTTGATCTAAAAAAAAGAAAGAAAACACCGCTGAAAATCATATTTTAAGTAATAATTATAATATAGTTCTCAGTTGGCAGCTTTACTTTAATGCATTTTATATGACTATTAATGTTTTCTACTGAGTTTTTTCAAAAAAACAACAGCAACAACAACAAAAACATTTGGCTGTCTAAGTTATGTATTTTTTAATATTTTGTAGAGCAGATATTATTCAACTAATAAAAAAGATTTATTTTATTACCTCCACCGAAAAGAAAATGTTTTTCATTTTTCTTATGTGTTTGTTTGTCGGTTGGTAGCATAAACAAATTTTCATGAAATGTGGTGAAAAGTCAGGCTTCATGTTGGGAAAAAGTGATTAAATCAGCTATGTCCAACCGCCCGATTTACCGAACCTTAAGTAGGAACTCGTAGAATCACGTCCTTTTCTTTTTGACCAGCAGATGCCAGTATGGGCCATTGTCTTGTAAAGTATACTAATAAAGTATTTGTACGAAAAGCTTCTCGCCTCCAGAAAGCTTAATTTTGCCTTCGTTAATGTCGGCGTTGGCAGTGGTCTCTGCTGTCCAATTGCTTTCTTGTAGCTCGTGAAAATATTAGCTTGTAGGTTGACTGCGTTTAGTTATTAAGCTTAAGAGGAACAAAACAGGTTAATTGTGGATAGCGGAAAAGCACACACGCAACAGATGTGATGTCATTTAATGTGAATTCTGTTTGCGAAACGGAATCATTCCTCGTTTTGTATGCATTTAGCCATTTTTTTTATTGCACATTGTCACGTTACTAGCGGGCTAACCCTGAGGCCACAGTAGCATTGTAAGCTAGCGCACCATTGTTTACTGGTAATTTTTTTTTTTTTTTTTTTTTTTAAAGTAGCATGACTTCAGATTTGTAAAACAAGTTTGGCTCGGTGTGAAGGATTGAACGCGCGCTTGTGTTTCCTGACGATTGTTGCCAACACAAATCACGCCCGTGCATGTCCACGTTTACCGTCATAAAACAAAAAGAGGCCCGCGGGGTTGAACTCTAGTTTGGAACAGTTAGAAAGGAGTGCCCCTCTAAGAATATGGAGTTTCTTCAAGACTTAACTCATCAGAATATTTCACAATATTGTATTTATGCGATATGTTATGTCAGGTGACACAGCCATGTTATTTTGATTATATATGTGTTATATATTTTACTAATGTGTTATTACTGAATCTTTAAAATGCATTTGACAGGTTCACTTTTTTTTTTTTACAGCCTCAGTCATATAAACCACCAATGCAGATCAAGCCTCACAGTGCTCCGCTCACCTTTGACGATTGCTTCGTATGCGAGAAATCCTCTTTTAAAGCAGCAAAACAGAATTTTTGAAGACATCTAGCGATAAATGCGCAGTCACACTATGACATTTGCCCCAGCGTGCACGCTGCATGCGTTCCGCAGCATGGCGCTAACGGAGGCGGGCGTTAGCCAGCGCTCCATTAGAACAAGCGGGACTTTTGCCAACGTGGCAACGTGCGGGAGAGGGGGCCGGCACGCCGCTGTCCAGTGATCCTGGGCAGGCAGGGCGACGCAGCACCCAAACGTTAGCCAGCGCAGACAATCGCACCAGGAGCTACGCTGGCAGTTTCCGTTGGAAGTAATCTAAAATGCAAGAACATGTTAACAGCGACACTATGCAGTTTTAGGGTTCAGAAAAACAGAATCGTCAGTGATGAGTTGATCACGCAGAGGCGTGATTGTTAATGTTTTAATTGGGACTCGGTTCGCCGCGCTGACTGACCGCTCTTTGTTCGACAGAGATCCAGGTTAAGATGCTGAACAAGCGTTCTTCTGGTCAAGCGTTTGAGGTCATCCTCAGCCCCACATCCCCGGAAGACAAGAAGCAGCTTCCCTTGTCTCCTCCTCCTTTGTCCCCTATCAAGAAAAAGGAGCCCTCACTGGACGAGATTAATCGGAAAATGGATGCCGCAGAAGAGAGACGCAAGGTATGGTGCGGCTGTAGCTACACATTGAAAAACGCTGTTGTCCTGAATGACGAACCTATAGCTGCTCGCTTATGGTGTGTTCACAGGATTGTGGTCAAACATTTTGTGTGTGCCCCCTCCATTGTCTATGTGACCTGTTGCGGTGGTCTAGTTGACACGCTTTGGGAAAATCCACCATTTGGGATTTTGGAACTTTCACCTGGATTGAATTTGGCCTTTGTGTCCGAAACCAACCAGTGACAGCGCTCAACACTGACGAGACTGACCACATTAGTGCTGGGCGATATGGCAAAAAAATATTATCACGATGTTTTTTCCATATTAATTGATATCCTTATATATAATTTAATATTGCTGCCAGTTAGAATATTTTCCTGTTAAAGCTTGAAACCTCAAGAAACCAGAGTGTTCATTCATTGAACTGTTATTGCACTTTTATTATTGAACTTTTATTGTATTTTATTTTGAGAAGCACTTTGTATATAAGGTTAGAAAGTGCTACACAAATAATAATAATAATAATAATATTAATTAAATTATTATTGTTGTTGTTGTAGCAGCAATGCATATCTAGGGCTTTTCCTATGAAAAGTCATTTTGTTTTTCCTTGCGTATTGCTTGGCGGCGACTTCAATGTGGAAAAGAGTTGCCAATCTCTGCTCACACAACGCAGCGTCCGTGTATTTTGTTGTCCTGCTCAAAGCATCAGCGTGACTATAACCCTCAGTTAGATGACTTTTTTTTGTCAATATTTTCCTCAGCTTTAGAGGATGATGCGAGTTTACTTTCACAGTTTCTTTGTGTGCCTCTCTCTCTCTCTCTCTCGTTTTAAGCTTGCACTTTGATTTGTTCTGTGTAATAGGCTGTTAGATCTGTCTAGATCGAGCATGAATGTCCAAATCTGTATTATCGTGACCTTAGAACGCATGCTATCGCAATTTCCTCAGTTGTACAAAAAAAATTAGCTTTCAGTTGAGCCCACAGTCTAAAATTTTTATGGAATTGTGAGCTGTTGTAGCTACTAAGATTGTTTTGAAAAACATTTGGAAGACAGAGCAGTTACTGTAGTCTAATTAATG
>OMMV01225856.1:0-14426 GCA_900302635.1 Chatrabus melanurus | reverse complement strand
TGTCTGGATTTATAGCGTTTTGAGCAACAAATATAATAAACTTTAGGTTTAAAATCACCAACATTGTTGTTTGATTTGCCAGTTGTTGTTGAACATGTTCAGACTGTGCCAATAAACAGGTTTCACAGGATAAAATGAATGTTGGTATGTGTAGAAAATGTCCTTTTTCTCAAAACAGTTAAAAGGGATTTATAGCGTTTTGGAAAAGAGCTCATTTCTTTGTGATTGATAGAAATGAAGTCCATGTTTAATTTAAATGAAGTGCATAAATTTAATTAAAATTTAAATATATGCATATTTTTCATTTTTATGAAGAATATTTGTTATTTGAAGGAATTTGTTCATAAGAACAAAAGCATTTGTGGTTCAAACATATTTAAAGAAGTCTTGTTTGTGACATTCATTGCTGATTCTCCTAACTACACCATTTTGTGATTATACTGTATATTTTGAATAGCTACATAATTAAAATTCTGATATACAAACAGATATCCTTCTGTGTGGAGTATGGGTCGTCTTCCAGACAGCTGGAATTAGTGCATGCCCGGCAGCAGGGGAATGCCAACCTGTTTGCTTCAATGCCAGGACATCAATCTCGAGTAGGTGATTTCAGGTGGGGCATTAGTCCACTCCCTCTGTGGAGTTTTGGGTCGTGTCTATCATTAGGACTGGACGTCAGTGTCCTACATCTTGGGCTCACAGGCCTGGTTTGCTCCCACATGCCAGGTGGTTGGGTGTACCTCCTGATCTCCATTCCTTTGGGTCGTTCCTCACCTACTGTTGGTGCAGGGGATGGGTTCTATTAAAACACGTGTCCTCTTTTGCAGGGGGATGAGTTCTCCGCCTATGGTGCAGTGTGGCTTTTCACTGCTGCAATAATGCTTTAATTTACGATATGAGCAAAAAAGTAACATCTTGATGTTAATGGGTTGTGAAATAATTTGCTACAGATTCGACTGAGATGATTTCTGTGAGATGCAGAAAAAAAATCATTTCCTGTCGTGAGGAACTCTATTAATATACTGCATTTCAGCAAACATCTTCTTGAAATAAATATTTTAGCATTTTATGTTTGTTTGTTTTGTTTTTTTCACTTCAGCCTGACAAATGTGTGGGCTTGATCTTTCTGCAGCAGAGACTAAAAAAAAATCTGAGGTCAGTATGAGGAAATCTAATTCGAAGGAAGTAGGAGATGTGATCAATGAAGAAGTGCCATGTTATTAACTGATCTGAAGATAGACTTGTTGGCTTTTAAATTGAGACGGACAGGAGCAGACGTGTTGCCAGATAATCCATTGTTCCCCCTGGATGTCAGACGGCCTGCTTGGTTTCATCTGTGAGCAAATATCCAGTCAGAGGCAGAATCAGGTGGAAATAAGAAAAACGCCTCTTAATAAGAAAATAAATCATGCACGTGGGTGCGTACACGTGTTGAAACCTTGTTAGAAATCTGAGAGATGTGCATTAAATCACGAGGTTACATGAAGCATCTGCAAACCTAATAATAATTAGACTGAGATCCGTGTGCTCTGATTGGTGGAACTTTCATTTCCCTCCCTGTAATTCAGTGTTTGGAGGACATCACAGTTTTGTGTTATTATATTGAGCTGTATCCAGGGTGACATTAGAGTGCAGGATGAATCAGTAACAAACCGATATTCGGCTCCCTGATTCTATTTTCTGAACATGAGGCGACATAAATCATCGTGAACCTCATTAAACAACCAGCAGGCTCGAGGTAATTTGTCCAGGAGGCCGTTTGGCTCAAATCCCCCGAAATCCACGCAATCAGGCCTCTGCAGGACAAAGAGTGAGAGCAGATAGAGTGATAGAGAGAGGGAGAGATGGATGGTTGGTTTTTAAACGATGAGCTCTGCTCTAACTCTGTTCAGCCGCTGATAGCGACTGAGGGAGCAGTCGACCTGATCTCACTCTGCTCCACACTCGACCTGTGAAACTGCTTCGAAATACTATCAGCACTAATATGGTTTTGCAATTAGTATGGTTGACAAATAACCATTTTGTTTCTATCCACATTTTTTTCTGCTCACTTGGCAAATCAGCCTCTCACAGAGCCATAAATTCACGTTTTAAATAATAGATTGGCAAGAAATTCAATTAAACATGTGGAATTGATGGTAGAAGTTCAAAAAAAAAAAAAAAAAGTCTGCTGCAGCCACAGAATCCTCTCCAGCTTCTGCACCAAAGTCTGCACCTGCTCTCGTCAGTAAATCCAGACACAGATGTGGCCGGTCGGAGAAGTCCATTTCTGTACCACCAGCCACAAAGTCCATTGTGGCTGTACACACTTCTGCACCCACCGAACCTGTGGCAGAGCCCATGGCAGGGGTGCCTTGAACTCCAGTGTCTACTGCAGTGGCACAGTCGGCTCCAGAGTCACCTGAGCTCTCTTCATCAGTCACTACTCCTGTCTCCGAGGTGCTTTCATTCTCGCACCCCTCCTGTTCCAGCTCCTGAATCACAGGTGGCCGTAGACCAGCATGCCTCATGAGCTCAAGGTTCCGAGGCGGCCGAAGGGTGGCACGCCATTTCTGTTCTATTCTGGCCTCTGAGCTGAACTGCTAGGCAGCCTGTCATGCTCGGGGGTGTGGCCAGCAGTAGTTCCTTTCCATTTAAAGCTACAGGCCAGACACCTGAAATTCTTTTGTTTCTTTTCAGGATGCATAACGCTCCCTGTTTTTGGCTCTATTATTAATGACCCTGTTGACCTGTATTAGGTCACTGAAAGGTCGTATTACGTGACCCCCCCCCCTTTAAATGCCATATGTTGGAAACAAAACCTGTTTTGATTGTCGTGTTTTTTTGGAGTTGTTCAGCTCTGCTCTGTTCCTGTTGTGTTGCCTTTCTGCTCTGATTGTCAGTACATCAGACGTGTCAGTCATCCTGAGCTTTACATACCAGCTGAGGATTCATGTTGTTGCCACAGAACAGAATTCCACAGTTGATTCTGCTGCCTTTCAAATCTTTCCTGTGTCATCACGTCCGCTGGACTTTAATCTTTTTATATTGACTCAGAGTGTGGCGTCTGGAGGAAACAAATCTTTAGAAGATGATGTGTTTATTGGTGAATAATCCACAATAAAAAAAAACTGACAAACTGCTCCCGTCTGTTTACCACAACAGAACATATGATAATTCCATAAATGTTTATTTTTGGTCACAATGTGCACCTTGTTTCTATGTAAAAATATGACACCAGTTTATCACATTTGTGACTCGTTCGTAAAATGTCAACATCATTCTGTAAAACCTACATATGTCTTTGCCATAATAATAATAAACTCTCACTTGATCTTTAGTAATGTAGCTTTTTTGTTGAAATATCGATGAGAAAAAGTATTTAAAAAAATTAAAGTCTCTTACAAAAATGCCAGTTAAAGTTTGCTCTCGTGTTCATTTTAAGATAATAGAAAGATATAAAATCCTAAATCTCGTAGCAGGTATAACTGATCAGATCAAGATTCCTTTCATGTGTAACATGAAAAACCTTTTGAACAAACCCGTAATCCTGTTTTCTGTTCCTGTGTGTCTTGATTTGAGCTCTACTGTTTTTAATCTAAAATAATTTTTTCTGCCTAAATCCTGTTTCGCAGCTTTGCTGCTGTGATGTCAAATTTGCATCTTGGACTGCTGGGTGTGCTCGAACATTAAATCAGTGACAAGTCCTTTGGCAATTTTACCTCTTATAAATCATTCATTTTTATTAATTCATTCTACAGTTTTTATGTTGTACTTAAGATATTGCCAAGGGTATAAAAGTGTTGTAAAAACACAACTCTCAGCAATTGGATCGTTTCCCCTCATCACATAAACCTGTGCGATGCCAGAAGCAATTCCAAACAAAATGTTATTTATCAGTTTTACCAGGATTCACACCAGCACGTCAGTGAACTGCCTTTGGGAATCATTTGGTTTGGACAACCTGCAATCTTTTTCTTTAACTGCTGTTTGTGTGATTCATCACAAAGTTCCGTCCTGCCCACACTCACTGCACACGCTAACTCTCACTGAAATACAATAGATTTTCACTGGAAAAGTTCAATCTGATCTTATCTTCAATCTGATTTATGTTATGATTTGGTACTGTATAAATAGAATTAATTGAATTAAATTGATTTGATTCATTTCAAGCATCCAGTAAGGGCTGCTTAATGTTACAGTCTGCATACAGACAGTAGGGGGCAGTAGGTTTCCATGTAATAATTTCATGAACAATTGATTGAAAATTATTTATCTTCATAATAACAAAATGTAACATCTCTAAAATAGAGATGTTACATTATGATGTGCATCACAGCAGAGAGAAGCGATAACATTGCCGTATAAATAAAGCGAAATTTCTTCGAAAGCGTGGGACTGCCTCTACAGATTTTAATGCTGGTCGTAGCACCTTCAAATTTGGCATGGAGATAGAGTGGGATACCCGATAACATTTTGTCTTATTTTGAGTTGGCCAGTTGGTCAGATACTGCAAGGCTAGCACTATTATTCCTGTTGCATGCCTGTTGTGTGGCTTCTGCTGCATAAAATGTCACCAAAATTGGCAGGGAAAATGGTTTCGATGAGTAGAAAGTGATGGAAGGTGATTTTAGAGCATCTGAACAAAAATACAGATATTGCAAGTCTACCCTATTTTTGAGGAATTTCTAGCCTTTGACACCCCAAATTAACAGACAAATAAAAAGATCCTTACTTTGTCTTCATTATGCTTGAATCAATGTAATTCTGCCTCACATAGACACGATATCTGCAAGCCACAATGTTTGCACCATTTTGGGAAAACCCCTGTTTGTTTCAGTGATGTGAATGAAAGCGAGGCTCTAATGTTCACTTCGTTTTGTTTACATTCATTGTCACAGGGAATTCCCCTCAGCAGCCATGTGGATTTGACATAAGACAACACAGAAGACAGTTTTTCCAATGTGGGACCTCAAAAGAAGCACAGAAGGGGAAAATAGCACAGAAAAAACATTAGGGTGAGGGACGTAAAAGTTTGTGGTCAAGATGCAATGTGATGAAATGTGGATACTGGATGCTTAAGAACAGGGTCTCCAGAAGGCCTTTTCATTTACATGAAAGAAGCTACAACTCAAAATGTATACAAAGAGGCTCTGGTATATAAATTATAAAAATGTTATCTTTATTTCATATCATGTGTCAATCAAAGAGTTTTCTTTCTGTCATGGGTAGTCAATGCACTAGTACTTAATATGAAGAGACGGTGTAAGTCCTATACAGGGTCTGAGGCCCATCACACGTCAAAAGTCTCCTTGGAAGGGATGCCAGTCAATCACAGTTTACTTCCCCAGGCAAAAATGGTACCCATTTATGCTGGACATAAAGACATTGTATTTACTCTGTTCATTCAGTATGTGGGCGTTGTAGTCTGAACATAATATCAACCAATCAGCGTGGCACCTGCCCATCCCTTTAAACCAGAGTGTGCTGAGTGCATAGCGATGTGGTATTGATAAAGCAGATGCAAGTTGAATTATCTTCGTTGTGTTCAGGGATTAGCGCCAGCCTGTAAGATCACACAGCAGAAAGCAGCCACCAAAGCTCCCTGAGGTGAAGCAATACAATAAATAGCAAGGTGAGGTTTTGTGTTTTTCCTTGAGTGTTTATGCTTATTTAATTTAATGGTTGTCTTCAGTTCGCTTTCAAGTATTTTACAGCATATAATGTCGCCTGTGTCTGAGGAGGTGATTTAATGTGGTTTTTCCATCATGAACATCGCACCACTTTGCAAACTGGTATCAGTCACTGATACCAAATGCACATGATATTGAATCAGAGCAGAGCAGCTCAGTCAGGTGTGTTTAGCTAAACAACAGCTGACTGAGCAATGGAACAAACCTAACTGAGCTGATCTGCTATGATTAGTTCAGGGACAAATGGAATATGTGCTGTACTTTTGGTCCCTAGGACCAGGATTGAGAAACGCTGATTTAGAGAACCAGTTTATTCCAGTTAAGGGCAGGAGGGCTGGAGCCTATCCCAGCGGCCACTGGGCAAGAGGCAGAGTACAGGGCTGACATATTTTCAGACATGGCTTATTGATTGTAAATCTATCAATTATTGTCATGTTCTCTGAATATGTATAATGTACTTTATGTATATATCTTTTTTCAGCTTATTCTCATGAAAAAAATTGCAGTAAAATGTACGAAAAATGATGCACAAAAATTCATACATATTTGTACGGATTTTTTGGGAGGAGGTGATGCTGTCACTGACACCAAGACAGCGGATTATCCAAGCAAAAATAAAAAGTGGTAAGTCGTCTATTCCTTATTATTGTGGTTACTCTAAACTAACCCTAACCTTAACCAAAATATAAACACGCATTTCTGAAAATTTTATGTGAAATGCTCATTGCGCATGTGCATGAGAGTTCAGAGGAATATGCATGAAATGTAACGCTTAACTCTTAGCATCATATCATATGAAATGCGCCATGGGAATGTTGCTTTTTCTTCTAGACCCGTGGTGAAGGTGCAAGCCTGTTTAAAAGAGAATCTTTGATCACTGATAAGGGTATAGCATACTGTAACTACAGTAATTACAAGTGGTGTTGGGCAGTCAAACTTTAAGTACAAACAGAATAGGAAAGAGGTGTATCTGAATCTTCTTTAAACCAGAAATGTATTACATTCACTTGTTTCCTGTACAACCACACAAAGGACCAGATGATAATTCCTTTACTGTTTTTAGTTCTGTCAAAAGTTCCTGATCAGAGAACTTGTACTTACATAACACCCACAATAGAAAACGGATTCACCACATCTATGAAAGATGTATTGATCTACTGCCGGAAAGTCCAGCGATTTAGAGAGAACTAGTTACCAAAGGGAATGCTACCAAATATTTGTCATACTCTCTCAGTTCGATTGAAGAATCCATTGGGTGACACTTCAAGCACCATCAGCGTCTGAGGCAAAACTCTCCTCACAAGCTCTGGATGGTGAGCATATCAAATTTTCACAGGAAAAATGCATTTTCTGTGACAGGAATGAAATCAAGCTGGATGGCAAGATTCAAAGGCTAACTCGCAGCTTTACAGTTTGGAACAAGGAGGAGACCGGATGGGAGAAAATCAAATCCCTGGCAGAAACATTTGTAACCAGCCATCTGCACCATAAAATAAAGGGTGTTGATCTGTTTGCAGCTGATGCTCACTACCGTGACACTTGCTACTGGAACTTCTTTTGTCACTACTAGAATTACAAACAGAAGCTGGAGAAGAAGGATGACACACCGCAAGCTCATAAACCTACAATGTTGTGAAGGAGCAGACAACCAACAGATCATGTTCCTCAGTGCTGTCTGTGGCCACTACATCTTTGAGTTTGCTGTGAAAAGAGCACCAAACCCTGATTGCAAGGACCTCGTGCATAAAACTTTGTAAATTCACGAATAAAACTGTGTATGCACAACGGCGGAAATGTGGCTATGCATTATTTTTGCCAGAGTTATAAAACCATGCAAATGGTTCTCTTTATAAATGTCATCATGAAATTGTACATACATGCAGGAGCCTGCTTTCCATTCCCATCTTTAGCCATGAATGGATGTAGACACGCCCTCAAATCATTTGCATATTTAACAGTGGCCAGCAGGAGGTGCTGTGCAGTGAAGTAAATCGCACTCCCCGATTGCAAAAGACATTCTAGCGACAGGCGCTAGAGGCCTTGGTTTTAGCCTCGTGGTTAGAACACCTGCCTCCCATGCCAGTGACTGTGGGTTCGAGGCCAGTGAGGGCCGCAGCAACGCACGTTACACATATTAAAAACTCAGTCCCTGCATCTCAATACCGAGTATGTATTGTCAGTTAGGACACAACCATTACCCTAGTACGTACTAGAAGTAAGTGAGCGAGTAGTAGGCACACAATTCGGACATACTACACCAGCGCCATCTTACCTGTCCTTTGAACCGGATGTTTACAGATGACACATTTGTGCATACCCACGTATGCTGTGAAAATTTTTGGCATACTTTTTAAAACGTTTCCTGATATTTAACAAATGTATATTTGCACTATGCCGTGGCCCCTCGGACACCACTACCATTTTCATGTATGTCCCCTATCTTTTTTCTTTTTTTTCCTGGGAAGTTCTTCCTCGGTTACCAGGCTCCAGTTGCCTCATGGGATTGCACAGAGTAGTCCATTTGCACACTATGGGGGTAGTAGATTGTCCTGTTGCCATCAACTACTAAATGCCTACTGAATATTTGGATGCCCTATGGATTGTGACAACCTGCTTTTGCCAACTATATAGTAAGTTAGTTTGAGTATTCAGATGTAGCTTCTGTGTCTGGCGCTCTATAGCTGGACCTGTTTCTCACACAGCTCATGGAGAACAACACGGCAATGATAAAGAAAACAGAAGAAACACAATGACACCAAATGTGAAATTGAGACATTTGGTGGTCTCAGTTCTGCTATCATGAACAAAAGAAAAGCCACTGAATATGAAAAAATAATGGAGGTGATCAACTCGTGCGGAGCTATTTATAGCAGCCACAATCAATAATATAAATGAATTAATAAATAATAAGATGGCTGAAATGTAAATATATTATTTATGATTTGCAATGCAAGTGTTATTGCTATGGTCCAGCTGACCCAGTTATAGTTTTATGCTCAGTGCCCACGGATCTGCTTGTACTCGTGTGGCTATGTTAATTTAAAACAGAGGTGTGTTCAGGCACAGAGGTAGTGCAAACAGAATTTAATGTAAAACAAAGCAGGTAATGTTACAGAGCTTGAATTTCTTATTAAAATATTATTTCTGTTCACACACACACCTATATTAATATATACAGTTCACCTTTCATTTTGATAACCTTGGCAATACATAATCTAAGTTATCTATAGCAAGAGTTCAATGCCAAACATTAAGCATTTGCAGGAGTTATATCTATCTGCTTAATGTGCTTGTGACCTTGAGTCTAGCTCTGAGACATGTCCAGATTAACTTTTAAATGCACCTGTTGTTCAGTGGTTCAAGCAATATAACTCAAATGCTACAGTTTTACCATAACAGAGTTCTTGCGGTCGAGTCAGCTGTCAGCAGAGTTCCGGTTCCAGGTAGATGTTGATCTCCTGGCAACAATGAATTACCCAGTGCACTCATTGGTGTCTTTATTCAGATTTAACTTTGAGAAAGTGAAAACATTTTTGGATGCCAACAAATCTTCAGTGCAAAGTCAAAAATAGCACCAAAAGGAAAAATGGCACAGTTTCACAAGACTGACTTTTTGGGAAACATTTAACTGTCATCACTCATCGACATACACCAGAAGATACTGACGGTTCCACTATCTGTATCGTATCGAACATGAAAAAGCGGTATTGTGTCATGCCTAGTCTCAACATACTCTCTCACTGTGTCGTCGTTGTGACTACCAGCTGCTTTTAAGCAACTAAGGTTTTCTCTTGCAAGGGATTGTTCAGTATGACCCTGAATCACATCCTGTCAGTTGTTCCAATACATTTTATTTTTTATTATTAATTTATATATCTTGTACCATAAGTCATGTGTTTTTTACAATAACATGTAATTTATGTTTCTAATTGATTTTGTGCAGTTGATGCCTTTGGAGGATGAGGTACCACTTTCAGTTACCTGGCTGTGTGTATTTGTCATCGACAGCGCACTTGTTACTTCTAAATTGTTTTTTTGTTTTTTTGTAACAGACAAACTGTGTTGACCAACAGCAAAGGAACGACTCGGCCCGGCGGGTTCATGTGGATCGGCTTCCAAATGACCGCAGCATGTTTAGCAGAGCTGCTGCTGTGGTAATGGCAACACGCCATTGTCTCCAGAGAGTTCTCCTGGTCTGTATCACCTCAGCAGCATCAGTGAACCAGGACAGGAGACGAGTGGATGCAAGAAGAGGGCTTTCAGTTTCAGTCCCACAACAACAATAGGACAATAAAAACATCACCATCACTCTAAATGCTGACTCAAAACTTCCTTAAATCTGTGAGGGAGAGTGAAGTCCTCCTGTAATTGGATGGCTTTATTGTGGAAAGAGCAACAAAAGAGGTTAGAGATTGTCACCGTATAAAAGAAACACCGTCACGCTGCTCTTTAGAGGCCTGAATCACTATGATACAATACGAGGAGTAATCACCAGAAACAGAAACCAATATGATGAAAATGGCTCTATCTATTATTCAGCAAAAATAATCAGAGTGCTAATCAGTCATACTGAAGGTTGTACAGATTACATTCTGTGTACAATTACCTGCATTAATATATTATTGATTTCCAATCGGCTCCACATCAGGACAAAAGGTGAGTAGTCCAAACATCAGCACCCACCTGGACAGAGCTTATCATCCGACTGAAGTACACTTTGTGTGATAACAGCTGATTTTGGAAGACTGAGCAGCTAGTAAGACTGTGCACGGACAGGAAGGCAAAAAGATCCAATCTGTGAGGCGATGAAATGCAAATTGCATCAGGAATACTGTTAGCATAAAACCTATTAAGACTGGAAAGATGGAGGAATGAATGTAGAAAAGTGTTTTTATGGAAGGGATGAAAGGTAACGCAGAGTTTAAGGACACTGTTTGGCACGGCTGGTATCATTCACAGGCACCAGGGAAATTAGAGCAGATAGTGCTGCCAGAGTTTCAGCTGAGTGAAAATACGTCGCAGAATCACTGGAATAAGAGGCAACAGCATCAGACATGGACTTGATGATATCCTGCAAGCACAGCAGCAACAGAATCCTTTATTTAGTGAGGATTCTGCTCCATAGATGAACATTTTAGGGAGACACACAGCAAAGACTTAATCCAATTAAAGTTTTATTTGGACATAAATGTCTGCTTTGTACTATTTATTACAGTTTTGGATTCTTTTGTTCTTTCTTGCAGGCATGGGGAACTGATTCAGAATAGGTCAGATTAATTGATTTTGAGCCACAAACACCTTCTAAAGTACATGCCGATAATAACTAGAGCAGCACTCCTTCGATCAAACGTCTCTGCCAAAATACTGTAATTAGCCAGATCTGGATCATTCTCAGTTCTTATAAAAAAATGTGTATTCGTTTTTAAGTTGAAAAAAATGCAAAAAACAAACAAAAATAAAAACAAACAAACAAAAAACCCCTTCATCTTGCAATAAGATGATGATTGACTCCTGTATTCATATCAGGATCTTCTATAAAAATTTTAATGGGTTCTTCCTCCAACAACATCATATATTTGAAAGTTTCTTACAAATGATTTTTCTGTTTCAAGAGCTTCCCTGCTTGGCCGCTCCTCCCTGATCCTCCCTCCTCCCCCCTCCACATAGAGCAGAAGGAAGGCCAGTTGGAGCCTTTTAACAGGTTAAACAGCTCAGATGTATGCTGATTCTAGTCCGATCACCTTCTCAATAAAGGCCCAGTCACACTATAATATTTACCTCAGCGTTTGGTGAACGCGATGAAAGGGAGAGAAAGGTGGCCAAACATCAGCAAAAATCATGTTCCCAGATTTTGGTAGCAAACCTCAAATGCAGCACAGCATTGCACGACGTGATGCTAGTGGAGGCTAGCAGGGGCGGGTTAGCCAGCGCTCCATTAGAACAAGTGGGACCTTTGCCAACGTGGCAACGTGCGGAAGAGGGGTTCGACACACCGCTGTCCAGTGATTCTGAGTAGGCAGGGCAAAGCAGCATCCAGCATAGACGATCGGACCAGTAACTTCGGCTAGCGGATGCTAACGAAGGCTAATGAAGGCTACCGTGGTCGTAGCGGAGATTGCCTTTCTCTACTGGTCTCCAACAAAGTCACAGGTATGTCGGCAATCAGCAAAATATTTTCAACATGAAAATTTTTGCACGCGCCCGCCGTTCATCAGCGAACACCGGCGAAGGACAGCAGAGGCTACCGGATGCTAGCGATCACCGATGAATGCAAGTAAGTTCATCTACGCTGGCCCAAATGCCTAGGTGTGACTGTGCCTTATGACACATTTTTAGCCTCTGGACATGTTTTTTTTGGAGGAATTTCTGGAAAGCCATTAGTGTGCGCCATCTTGAATGCAACAGCTATATGGTGAGTACTGCTGTCACTTTATAAACGTGATGAGGGACAACTGTTTCACAGGGCAGGAGTTGCATGCACAAAACATGCACATGCAGGACTCTCATACACGAAACATGCATGTATGGCTGTCCTGGCCATGTAAACATGGAGCAGAAAAGCTCAGATAACAACACACACAGCGGGAGTGTTCTTCACTACCTGGGTTTCCATTAAAGATTTGTGCAAAACTTAAGTGATATTTTCAGAATGTCGACAAAGCACAATAGTGAAATGACAGCATTTCCATTAACTGATGGAATGTGACTGCTGGGTTTTGTCTTCTTGTGATAACTGCCATTCAAGCGAAGCTCTTGTGAGAACTGGAATTCCAATAGTCATGGTGACGGAAGAGTACCGGTAAGTCCTGCTAAATATTGCCATTTCGTTGTTTTTTAAAATCCAATATTGCCATAATGTCATCTCTCTTATAAGGTCTAACTAGTTCTCCGTCTCTTACTCCGTCCACATGTACCACGCCATGTATTTTAGAATGTCAGGTGACGCTTTCTGTACATCATGTGATCTGCAATAGTGAAAAAAGTGTTTCCATTCCAAATTTGCGAAATAAGGCATTTTCGAATCACCTGAAAAACCACCTCATGTGAGCATAAAAACTTTTTGCGATATTTGAGTTTTTTCAAAATACACGTTTCCATTAAGTGTATTTTCAATTTGCTACTTCAAATTGTGCAATTTGGAGGGTAATGGAAACCTGCCTATTCTCTGCACAGAACATTGTTACACCACCACATCTTTCCATAGAAAATAGCTGTTGGCTGCTGTATTAATGTTTAAAATTTCATTTAGAGCACCTTTAAAAAAAGTGGGTTTTCAGTTATCCTTCAGACGGACAAATGGAGGCTAAAACCTCATACCCCATGGAGGTAAGAAAGATTTGTCAATAAGAGATAAATTATTGGAAAAAAGAGTCTTAAATAAATGACACTGCAGCCTGAACCATGAAGTGACGATACTGTACTTCCACAATGATCCAGACAAACATGAAAACCGAACCAGCAAAGCCACATATCCCCCAAAGTAACTCTGTTCCACCCCCTAAACTCGTCGCTAATTACGGCCTAAGGCTGGAATGTAAGACACATTTTCACAGCCAAATGAATTCTGCACAATTTGTGCCAGTAAGAGATGAGGAGAACAATAATAAATTACAAATCACTGCAGGGGAGAAAACTTTGAATGGATTAAACAGAAGCTGCTGCTTATTGTCATTTTCTTTTAGTTAACATATATGATTTTGGCAACAACTCTGAGGAAGGTGCTGAGGGACATGTGTGTATAATTTAGTCTGCTTCCTCATTATTGTCCCAAGCACTGGCATGTATTATATTCTTATTTGGACGCTCTGTCAGTCAGAAGGTTTCCAGAAGCTTTTTTTTCCTGCTGGATTTTCCTTTTTCAGAAAGAAAGCGCAAAGGATACACGGATCCAGCGTGCGACATCACTATGCAAAAAAGTTGTGTGAGCTTTGTCCTTCAGTTGGAAATAAGAAGAAAGACCTAATGAAGGGACAAACTGAGCTCAACGTGCGTCAGCGGAAGCTAAAAACAGTCTCCAACACGATGTAGGGCCACAATCAAGATGATTGACGGAGTCCTTCAACAGGAAGCAGCTATTATCGAGGTTTTGAACGCTGACAGGAAATCAAGAAACCTTGTGCCAATATGGCAAGTTATTGATGTCTCAGAGTCAGTGAAGCCATCAGTCCACTGTCAGGTAAGGACTGTCAGAGTGTGTCTTACTTACTGCCTGTGTTACAGCTTCTGAAAATCACAATCTTAAGCCTTGGTCACAACTGGACGCGCGAATTGTGGGATCGTACGTCCCCTGTGAATTGTGGGTGCCGTGGAGGCCGTAGAGGTAGAGGAGGACTTCGGCAGAAAGGCGTACTGACGTAGGGGCAGGGTCTGTGGTAGAATCTACATTCTGAAATGTGCTCTTATTTTGAAGGGCATTCGTTGCCTGAGTGCCCTTCAAAATAAGAGCACATTCCAGCCGGCTGGATAATAATGCTCAGTCGGTAAAAGGCACGGAACCGTCTGCTGGATTAACGCTTAACAACACGACGGGGGCCACGTAAGATGTCCTTTCAAGCAGGGACGCTAATTGCAACGTGTGATTGCCGTGGAGATTGTACTCACTTCTTGAGTTTGTCTTGCTACATGCGTACGTGTAACGCTCCTAGTACAACCCAGGACCCCTCAGCAGAGATCGACACCAGTGAGTTAAACAAATGTTCTTTATTAAGACTCTGTCCACAAACAAAGTCGTCTTGGCTCCGTGTAATCGGAGGC
>OMMV01225853.1:0-11110 GCA_900302635.1 Chatrabus melanurus | reverse complement strand
TTTGCAGATGCCACCTCAGACGCTGCCCAAGCTTATAATCGGCCTGTTGGTCTTACGTGGCCTGAAAGGATCCTGGCTTGCGGTCTTTCCCAGCTGTCAGATCTTCCTCTGCAGTCACTGGAACTTTCTCCAGAGTCAGTCCCAAGACAGGGTTTTGTAAATTAAAAAAATATTTTGCTTGGCAAATAATGGTGATTATTGATTGGTTATAATTTCCGACACACGTAGCTCATTTGTGTCCCATGCAGTCACCTGACCGCTGGCCTGTCTACAAGTCCTACACACACACTTACAGAGCGCCCCGCAGCTGAAGTTTGCAGATTTAAGTGCTTTCTGAAAAGCAATTTGTTCCATAGGAGTGGCGGTTCAGTCGAGTCTTTGGACTTTACTTCTTAATGTACCTGAACTTGTGTTGTGTGTGGGAGTGCTGATGGGTGTGAGTTTTTCCACGGCATTCATGCTCAGCTATGCGTCCCGTATTACATCTAGCTCCACACCTGGCTTGTCATCACATGCTAGACTATGATGCCGGGGTGTTGTAATAGGGGTAAAATTGTGACAGGCCCCAATCAGGGGAGGACCCTTGAAAAGCCTGAGAAGAAAAGTTTGTTTTTGCAGTCTATTATTATTATTATTATTATTAATGTCTGAGTCATTCAAGCCATAAGGAAATTAAAAGTGACTGAATAAATAGGTAGAGACTGAGCATTTTATGCCAAAAAAAGAGGAAAAAAAAGGTGGGCTTTTTGGGGCCCCTCTCACGCCTTAGAAACGGTGTAAAATAGTTCAGTCCCCTCTTGTACGAGTGTTTGTCTCTAAAGGAAAGTAATGGACCGAAGTGATTGCTGATGCTGGAGCACCAACGGGCACTGTGATAGATTCATGTCTTTCTTCAAGAAGGGGACATCAGAGTAAAGAAAGAAACGAAAGAGAAAGAAGGCAAACTGAGGGAAAAGCGACTGCCAAGTAGTTATGCTCCCCTTTCAGAAGAAAAGGGGAGCATCACTACGGCTGGGCAGTGAGGTCTAAAATTTACGTTTCTTTCAGCTTCTCCCATTTTCACTCAGGGGTCATGACAGTGGCTCTGGCATACAATTTATATCATAGTATAATTTGAAGCCTGGACATTAAGGGGAAATATCACAGTATGTGTGTTTTTCTTAAAATTTTAACGCCTCTGAAAGAGTAAAGTACTGCTATACTCTTAACTGCATTAGCAGAACATATTTCACATAGTACAGCAGTATTTTGGAACATTGCAGGGCAGGTCAGGTGGGGTCGGGGAGGGGGTGCTGGTGCTGCACGTCACCTGCAATAAACAGAAAATAATTGTGCAATGGCAAAAAATAGAAAAATCACAGTTTAAAGGAATCACTTTTTTTTTGCTTTTTTTTGCTTTTTTTTGCTTTTTTTTCCCTCTTATGTAAACACATCTATAGTATAGGTGCATTTAAGGTCTGTGTATCTGTTTTACCAAGGGTGGGGAGCAGCTGTACACCTATGCATGCATACAGAGCAGAGAGGAGGAGCTTGTGCTACGGTAACATTCCTACAAAGGTCTTTCTGCAGGATGGCATGGAGGTGTGGCCGTATTTATTATTCCCTGCCAGGATATGAGGGGTATAGGATCGCTCTTCATTCCTCAGTGTGTGCTCATCCGTCCACCCAACATGTATCATCTCAACAGGATAACCATATAGTAAAAATGTATGAAATTTGGTACATTTACTGGGCACAGTCCTGCCATTCTTCATAATAGGAACAAACCTCAAGCAGACCAAAGTCAGCGGGGTGACCACCTACTATGGCCATTCTCACAAGACAGATCAGAAAGCACAACACAAGATTGTCGAACATGCATTGACTAGAATGATGCAGCAAGGCTACCATATACAGTCCAGCATTCACAATGGCGCGATGGTCGAAAAGCAACCAGGAGCTTAAGATTTATGTCCCAGAAAAATAGACTGCATTAGTAAGTCAGTGATTGTATTTTTGGAAAGGAGAAAAAAGGAAATTACCTTTTTTTTTTCACCCCAACCTTGATGTCCAACGTCCCTACACAAAGCCTTCACATCCCACAAAGCAAGTTCTTGAGTTCAAAAGTTCAACTATAGACTGCTGGAAAAGCTGCAGTATAGGTTAGATTGGAAAGTGCAGTTTCTCTGTGCTGCGTCCCACGCCTTCTGCTCTCCCACGAGCAGAGAAAGCCATCCAAAGCTGTACTGAACACCAAGGATGGAGTTATGTTAGTCAACGTCAAATGGCAAAGAATGTCTAGAAAATTACTCGAACATGGGACAGCCACGTAAGCAGTGGTGCGTGAAATGGAAGAGTCTTCAGCACTCATTACTGGCAGCTGATGGTCACCTTCAAAAACAACTGCAGACAGAAGTAGAAGAGAATATAATGATTTCAGAGAAGCTTATAGATGTGACCTTTCATTTGGCTTCAAGAAATCTTGCATTCAGAAGCAAAACCTCAAATCTAAATGATATCCACAGTGGCAATTGTTTTGGAACTCTTCAGTTGTTACATTATAATCCCCTTTTACGCAATCACTTAGAAAAGGAAGGCAAAATACGAAAGGGTCGTGGTTAAGTAAGTGTCAGAGGTGAGATGCACAACGAGTTCATTGGGCTCTGTGGTAAAAGTACTAAACACTACCCAGGCTGCTTGACAAGATGCAGTCTCTTACTCTGTGATGTGAACTACAGCGCCTTCCAAAAATATTCACCCACTACGACATTTCGAAAGACAAAACAAACAAACAAAAAAAAAAAAAAAATCAGGCTTCTCTATGTTAAAACTTCTAAAATTATCCTCTTTAAACTCGAACTGAAAGCAAATCTCAACAACTTGATATAAATTAAATAAAAAATATCAAAACCAAAATGATGGGTTGCAAAATGCAAAGATTGAACTATGCACAATTTATCCAATCACAGCCAGAGAAGCCTCTAACTTCATCAGAGTCTTGCTGTCAGTCTTGTTGGCTTCCCTCACTAGTCTCCTTCATGCACAGTCACTCCATTTTTAAGAACTGCTTACTTGACACAGGCTTAACCATACAGTTTTTTTTCAAAATGCCGTAAATAAATTAAAATGTGTAAAAGCCCAAAGGGGTGAATACTTTTGCAAGGCACTGTACACCAGACTGATGAAAACACACTATTGGTACGATAATGTGTACATCAAGACAAAGACGGTGGTGTTTGGGAGATGACTGAGAGGTTCATTCAATTCAAATCTTTCACTAAAAGACAGGCATGGAAATTTCAGCAGTGATTCAAGAATCAATGCAAGACAGTGACATACCATTAGAGGACTGTAGACGACAAGGTTAGGATATTGGAGCCAATATGTCAGGGAAGGTGAAAGGAGTGCAGGCTCAGATTTTAAAAGCCAATCCACTTGCAACATACTCCCCTGTGCTTCCCATGCCATCAATCTGGTACTGTAGGTGTGCATGGAACTGAGTCATATCCTGAGGCTTTTTTGGCCCTCTGAATCATCTCCACAATATCTTCAGTGGAAGCCCAGAGCCGTGGGGGATCTTGAAAGAAAAAAAAAAAATCAGGATGCTCTCTTCATCGTCTCTCTGAAACTCGATGGGGTGTTTGCATTGCTGCTGTATGAGTTGTGGCAACTCACTTTACCTTTGATCATGAGTGGAATGCATCTTAGCCACATGAATTCTCAAAAGTGAAGCCAAGTCTGATGCAAATTGTTTAAAGAATTATTTCAAGACGCACTCGTGCTTTTCATTGTGTGAGTAACGGTCCTACAGTGCACTTGAGAAGCAGAACCTCATGCTGCATTTCTCTGGATACTGCGGCTGCAAAAATACAGGGCTGTTTGCAATGAATGAGATGACCTGCTTGCCGACGACTCCCTATGAGCACAAGCAAGGGAGGTCACTGCTCAATGTTGGAGTGATGAGAGATGAAAGTGTCAAGGAATTGCATGCCTGATGAGATAACATAAAATGCAACTGGAGAGAATATCGAAAATGCATATTTTTACACACGTGCATGCGGGGGTATTGTTTTTGGTCCTGTGTGTCCATGTGTCCCACCATGGACAAAATTACTTGAAGAATTTTGATTAAATTTGAGTTAAACTTGGTGGACCGACTGAGGGTCAGCAGGCCCAGGTCCAAACTTTGGACCAGTGCTTATAGGTGACGGATATTTAGATGAGCTATTTTGAGAAACTGGTTAAAGATACAACTATGGTTACTATTAAACATGAATACTGCATGAAGTCATATGTATCACCTTTCTCTTGGTCATGACCTTTGACCTTAGGTGATTGTGAAAGGTCAAACTCAGATGTCCAGGAATTGTTAACAATACAACTATGGTTACTATTAAATACTAATATGAAGTCAAATGGAAACTGTCTCTTGGTCATAAGACAATAACTGAAACAATTCTGGAGCCAATATCAGTCCGTCAGGATTTCAAAGGCTTTTTTTTTGTTGTTGCAATTGTTGCAGCTGGAAGTACCTGATGGCAGCACGGTGTCTTAGTGGTTAGCACTGTTCCCTCCGGGTGCTCCGGCTTCCTCCCACTTCCAAAGACATGCAGGTTAGGTGAACTGGTGACTCAAAATTGACCGTAGGCGTGAAGGTGTTTGTCTTTCTGCGATGGACTGGCAGCCTGTCCAGGGTGAACCCCGCCTCTCGCCCAGTGGCTGCTGGGATAGGCTCCAGCACCCCGTGACCCTTAACTGGAATAAGCGGGTATAGAAAATGAATGAATAAAATTCCTGATTCTGCAGCAGCTTTTCTTAAAAGTTGCAATGGAAGTTATGATGGTTTGAAGTGGGTTTTTTTTTTGCAATGAAATTGTGGGAACAAATGAAAATTGCAAAAGTAGTTGTGATCATCATTTTAATTTTTTATTCGGCGGTATCATGAATGGACGAGGCCTGCCTGTAATCGTTGCTTCCTGGCTCACCCTGTTTTGATATCGGCAGCAATAATGATTGCCATTTGCCATGATTGCAGACCGGCGTGCATTCGCAATAAACATTTACCAAGCGGATGAAGCAGACGGCAGCCAGTGTTGCCAATTTAGTGACTTTGTTGCTAGATTTAGCGACTTTTGGCCATCTCTAGCGAATAAAAACCTTATTTAGCAACGAGCGACAAAGCTGGCGATGTTTGACAACATGAAAAAGATGGTCCGTCCCCTCCCTACTCCCGGTCTGCAGACTCCACTGCACAGCACCAATGGAGTGCGGTACAGATCGCTTTTCTGGTGGAGCAGCAGAGTTTAGCTTAGCTTAGCTCTGTACACTGTGTGGGGGTGTACGAAATGAGTTACTTCGCCCTCCCCCCTACTCACTCCCACTCAGTTTGCATGTTCTACGGCTATGGGCAAAGCAAGTGGAAGTGAGTAAGGGAAGGGCGACGTAACTCGTTTGGGACAGCCCCACACAGTGTACAGAGCTACGCTAAACTCTGCCGCTCCACCAGAAAAGCTGGTATCGCAAATACAATACATACAGTCCTTCTGTTCTGACTTTTCAGAATAAAAGTCCGCAATGTAAATGCTGCTGACCAGCGGGAACTTGCAAAAATGTATTATTAGTAGTTGAAGTTTTACGTATCTTGAAACGCTAATCCAGTGTTGAATCAGCCTCTTAAGTTAAAGCATGGATTCATGGCATATCAGACCGGTGTTCAGGACCGCAGCATATCAGCTGCCTGGTCCTGCAAACTGGTCTGATATGCCATGAATCCATTGCATTAAAAGGTACGTAATGCATTAAAAAATCGAAGGGAACTTGTTCCAGTGAGACATTTTATTGAAAACTATTTTCTCTATCGCTCTCATTCACACAAAATTTGTCACACTAACCGACAGCATGCCTCTGTCAGTTTGTGATTTATTCTGTTATCACGATTCATGCATATTTCATGGAACTCACCTTGATTTCTTTTAGTACCTGTAAAAGATCTTGATGCAACAGCCTCTGTCTGATCTTTTTATTTATTGTTCCCTTAAAAACTTCGGCCATGAATATCAAACCAAAAATACCAATCATACCAAAAATAAATATCTTGTGTGAATTGCATATAATTACAAATAAATTCATTATATTTGATTGAAAATGAATTCTAAAGCTAAAATGAAGTTTCAACATGATGACATCACATCTATTTAATTTGCTTAACAGTAATTTATTAATTCCAGAGAGCTTGTCAATTGCCAAGGTGGGCCAAAACAAAGGGAAGGTGGGCCACATTTTGGCTGTGGGCCTCACATTGGGCAGCCCTACACATGCACTCACACAGCCACAGAAAGACACGAGGAAGACATTTGTAGTCTGGTTTGTCTGTGTTTTACAATGTAACCTCTGTGAAACAATCACAAAATAACATTTTAATTCTCTGACTCACTGCATTGTTCCATCATGGGAGTTCCATCATGGGAGCTCTCGGGTGAGTCTAAAGCTCTGCACACAGGTCTCACTTCTGTTTTCGCTGGTCTCATATTCTTGAGATGATTTGCTTGTGCAGTGACGACAAAGTCTGCTTTATCGGTTAGCACGGTATAAACAAAATCCATACCATCAAGCGAATTTATACCGACTATGACTATATACCGTTTATACCATTCACCTCTCATAAAAATCATATTACTGCCCTTCACTGGCTTCTTGTGTGTTTTACAATTGATTTTACTTTTACTGCTTGTTTTTAAAACCTTAAATGGCCAGTCTCCTGCCTACAGCTGTGATCTGCTAACTCCCTATAAGCCTGATTGCTGCTTGAGATCCTGGGGCAGGGTTCGACGAATGGTTCCTAAACCCCACCTTGTCCGTGCCCTTCAGCTGTGCAACTCAATGGCGGAAAATCTCAAGCACGCAATCTAGATGTCCTCCTTTAATTCTCTTCTTAAAACATACTTTTATTGTATGTCTTTTTCTTAACCATTCTATATTGCTATAATTATTTTATTTTGTCTATCTTACATTATGGTTCTTTGTTTTTATGCCACTCCACCATGAAGCTATATACCTAGTGGTGCAATGCACAAAAGTTGCAATATGAACATTTTCTCCAATTCCAACCACCAAAGCCTATAAGTCCTTCAGAGTTGTTTCAGTGTATTGGTGGCTTCCCTCACTAGTTTTCTTCTTCCACAGTCACTCAGCTACTGAAAACTGCCTACTCCAGACATATTTACCACACTACCATACTGTTTGTATTTCTTAATGCATGTTCAGTGAATTGGCAATGCTCAAGTGTCCATCCCCTGACTTGTCTAAAGAAAACTGGCTGTAAAAGTGATGATTTGCATTAACAAACTTGTTTTTTTAGTTTGACCAGTTACTTATAGGCTCTAAAAATGGAGGGACTGTGTATGTGTACCAATGCATACTGTGTACCAATTCCTAAATGGTTAATGCAATATTTTTGTTTAATCCCTTGTTTTAAGGCTGAAGGTCTGCACTAGAAGCACATCTTGACTGTTTCATTTCAACTCCACTGTGGTGGTATACAGAAGCAAACGTACTTAACATTCTGTCACTGTCCAATTACTTATGGGCCTTACTGTAAAGGTATGCACATTTAAGGATTTCCAGTGCATGTACATGCACATTAAAACACAAGCATTAGGTAAAACAGAAATAGCTATGTTGAAGGAATAAAACTTGGTGAGGAACAGACATGACCGACCAACAAGGTCAGGTTGCTAAACAAAGCTGAAAGAAAGAAAGAAAGAAAGAAAAGAAAAGAAAATCACACCATGTCAAAGCTGAGCATAGTAAAAACACATGATGGTCTGTCTGCATCAGCGAAGTCTCTGAGGGAAGAAAATTTGAAGGCAAACAGGTGTTTCCAGATGTGCTTCTGAAGAAGTAGATGAGATAACTGGTCGTTATGGATATGGGATCAGTGGAGCTAAACTCTAAAATCTCACAGGTTTAATCAGATTTGTGCTGAAAGTTGTAGGTGTCAGAAATGAGGAATCACTCCGACTGATTTATGAACAGAGCCCAATCAAACAAGCTCAGAGAATAGTGCCTGACCTGACCCAATAATGAATAATGAGTTTGTACCATCTGGCAGGAGATACACAGCTCCCTCTGCTGGTTGAACCAATGTAAGCAGTCATTTGTTCCCATGTGCATCAAGATTTCAAACTTTGCATGAAGTGGACATGTTTGTTTTTGCATCTGTAGGCAGTGGGCCATGGTAGAATTAAATTTACGCTGTTGGTTTTAGGATTTTTTTGTTTTATGTTCTTTTATTGGTAGTTTTATATTTTAGTAACTGCTTAATGTTTTTGTTTCATCTCTTTTTTTACCCCCTGTATCATTTAGTGTGCGTTTATGTATTTTTTCATTGATGTAGAACTGCAGTGCTAATTTCCCAGTGGGGACAGATTAAGTGTTTCTTGATCTTGACACAAACAGGTAAAACTGAGGATTGTAGACACCGACATCGGCCAAAGAACCTTAGTGCGCAGGAAAGACACAACTCTATATGATTGGGAGATACCCAACAGCACACGTAGTTCAGACCTGGCAGAAACTAATGTGGTCTTACTACATCCATCTACAGTCCAGTGAGGTCAAATCTCATGTGGTCTTCATGACAAGGTTCCCCTCAAAAAGCCATACCTTCAGTGTAGAAACAAGTCTGAGAAACTCACCTGTATGACAGCACAGAACCTTTGGTGCAGAAAAAAGACAGCAGGGGCTCTGACCGATGAGTCAAAATGTGAAATATTTGGTTGCAACAGAAAGCAATTTGTTCGCCAAATGGCTGGAAAGCAGTGGGGGACTGGCTGCCTGAAAGCAACAGTGAAGCATGCTGGAGGTTCTTTACAGGATTTGGGTACATTTCTATAATGCAGGTGTTGATTCAGGATTTATGCTTTTCTCAATGCCGATACTTATCCATCATATCACACCATCGGGAAGGTGTCTGATGAGTCCCAAATTCATATTGCAGCATGACAATGACCCCCAAACATACAATGACATTCAAAAGAAGCCCCGAAAGAAAGGATGTGCCACAACCCAGTCCTGATCTCCAGCCCATGTAACCGGGTCATTGTACAGTATCATCAGTTACAATATAATTACACAAAATCTGTATCTGTGAAACAAGTCTGTCCTTTATCTTCAAGTTCATTGTTTGATGCCCCTCCCTCTTCTCGTTTTTGTTGGTGCCCTTCTTCACCTCTTCTTTTTTGATTGATGGTCCTGTGGGAGAGGAGCTGGAGTGGGTAGCTTAACCATTGTACATTTTATTATTGCTGTTTTCAGGTATGTTTAATTATGTTTGTTTTGTGTAAAAAAAACCTGCCCTTTTGATTGATGGTCCTGTGGGAGAGGAGCTGGAGTGGGTATCTTAACCATTGTACATTTTATTAATGCTGTCTTCAGGGCTGGTCCGACAATAAACGGGGATCAGTTCCAAACAGTCCCAGTTTGTCACGACCAATTCTTCACACAACAATGCAGAGGTTTTACCGGTTACACCCACCCATTGTGGGTGTGAGGAGGCAGAGCTGAGTTCTGTCTCCTTCAGTATCACATAATCATATCACACTTGTGTTATTTTTCATCTCCCAGTAAACATGATAGCATATGAGTTTTCATGACAAATTCTCTGGACTACAAAGAGAGATACTTGTTGAAATGAATCCCAGTAACTTCTTACTTCTGTGAAGTGAAGACAGAATTGATGGTCATTGGTCCTGCGAGGCACAGATGCCAATTTGAGCAGTTAACATTAAGGTTGGATGCATGTGTCATCCAACAGAGTAATAAAGTAAAGAATTTAGGGGTGACTTTTGATCCTACACTGTACTTTGATCTCCATATTAGATAAATGACAAAGATTGGCTTTTTGACACAGAAACTCTGATTCATGCCTTTGTTTCATCCACAATTAATTATTGTAATGTTTAGTTTTCTGGCTTGCCACATACAAACACTAGGGGTTTTCAGTTGGTTCAGAATGCTGCGGCAGTTTGACCACATTACTCCCACCTTGGTCTCCCTTCACTGGCTTCCTGTTCATATGAGGTCTGATTTTAAGGTATTGCTGTTAACTTATAAATGTATTCATGGCCTAGCACCCTCATACCTGGTTGATTTACTTATACATTACACACCAGCCCGTGCTGTGTGTTCCCAGATCAAGGACTGCTGTGTGTTCGGAGGGTGAAGAAGAAATCAGTGCGTCAGAGAGCCTTTTCCTTTCATGCGCCCTTTCTCTGGAGCCATTTACCCCTTGAGATGAGACGGTCTGATTCTGTGGACTCATTTAAGTCCAGGCTAAAGACTTATTTGTTTTCTCTTTCCTACAGTGTGACATAGACTTGTGTTAAACTGTGTTGTTCCGTTAGCAGCAGTATTGTCAGGACTGTTTGGAGAGAGTTCTGGCATTCTATATATTTATTTGTTTATACTTTTATTGCATTTTATTTAATTATTTTGCATTTTTCTCACTTGTTTTTTGGTTTCTGGTGTTATACATATGTTATTGTTTATATTTTTATTTTTTAATTGCACTTTAATTTTACTGTTTTTGCATCCATTTAGCTTGTTTATTGGTTGCTAGTTGTATTGTTTAACTTGTACTGCTTGTCTTAATTGTTGTAATTTTATTGTTATTTTGGTGGGCGTAGTGGGTGGCGACCCAACCGAGCTGGGTCTGCCATTACTGGTATGCAGCTCTTGTGAAGCGCCTTGGGGCGACTGATGTCACGATTTGGCGCTATACAAATAAAATCGAATTTAATTGAATTCCACACTTTTTTCTGCTCAAACATGTTTGACATTGCTGGAGTTGTCTGTTTGGCTGAGGGCGGAGCTGAACGACATACATGCACACGCACACAGAGCAGAGGCTGTTTGCATGTTTGAGGAGGGTCCATCACAGATTACAACCAGTCAGCCTGGTAGTGCTGCAGATTAAGTCAATAAGAATCTTTCACTTTGTGGTACAAGCACCAAATTTGGCACAAACAATGTCCAGAATCTACTCTTTCAGAAAAGCACGGTATCCATGCAAAAATCCAAGATGGCGTCCGGACAAATTTAAAACCCTCCAATCATATTGAAACATATAATA